>KV424754.1:0-46445 GCA_001632445.1 Peniophora sp. CONT | reverse complement strand
TATTTCCCTAAGAGGAAGCCGCAATAGACTGTTTCCGCTTGCGATGCATAGCGCATCTTAGCGAGGGGGAGTGTTGGACAAGTATTGCGTCATATAGCATCGTCCTTTCTAATCGCTCTTTGCTTACGCACCCTACGCTTACTACTTGCTTACTGTACGCTTAGTGATATGTTTCCCATGCACAGCCTCACATGTATATATACCTCCTATGCTCGTCTATGCAATCTCAAGTCGCTTGTCTCTAACTATCATCTACGCTCAATATCTCTCTCACCAGGTAAGTTGTAAGAGCTTGTACTAGCTGCGCTCTACGCGCTACTTCTACAGCGCGGTCTTGAGATGTCGGGGGATATGTAACGCATGAACATCGAACACGTCGCACTGACCGCCGTATCTTTTCTTCGTCATTGTAACAGTATTATCTTGTATTGGATGGATCATGGTTTTGCTTGCGCTCAGCGAGCCTTCTGTGGTGACGAAGAAGAAAAACATCAATTGGAATAAAATACCGTGTACGAACGTACTTCTCATCTTGGTACACATTCACCTCGTCATACACACATTGGATAGACAATCATATGCATCTATCATTGGATTGCGATAAGTAGTTACAATCACTGCATGTACTTGCAAGGCGGAGACACATCGCGACATGAACCATATGGATGCTCGTGAATTTCAATCTTCGTTAATCCATCCACCCTACGTTCGAGCTCCTTCGCATCGACTCCGTGCTTTCTGTCACACCATCTCCCGGGTGCGGTCACCAGAACCTGCAACAAGCGTATCGGCGAGCCGATGGCCCTGCGTGTTTCGAGAAGATGTACAAGGACCTCGACCATCAGGGAAACGCCTCCCCAGTCAAGGCCTCTCAAGGAGACTCACTGAGTCTCCTTGAGCGGCCTTGAGCCCTGAGCGCCTCTGAGCGCTCTTGAGATCGCCGTGACTTATCTCCGGCTCAGGGCTGGCTCAGGGCAAATCCCTTGAGAGTTACGGAACACTTCCTGAGCACTCGTGAGTGATTACTGTCTATCAAGATATGCTCAGACAGGTTCCTATTAGAGTAATTAAAGCTTATTTTGTTACTATTTTCGGGTTCTTTCACGCATGACAGACATTCAAAAAGCAGATATATTTTCTGTACTATAGCGCAGAGGCGTACAAAGTAAAAGATTATAAAACTACCATAACTGGATGCAGAGCTACTATCTGAACGAGATGCTAGGGCAGTCCGAGAGATTCAAAGCACATGTAAATAAATGTGAGATAAATGTGTAGTGTATGATACCAGGCTGCACAAACCCAGATCCCGGTGGTAGAGAACCTGATCAACTGACTACAGTGAGGCCGACAGCCACGATTGACCACATCGTGATGCATACCGAGAATCCTGCGGGTTGTACGAATGAGTGCGAGCCATGTAGTATAAGAGTAATCCCACTGACAACGGAGCCTATCGCGCGTGCTTAGATTAGTAAAATTACAGCTATATGATAGATGTTAGCCGAAGATAGTGAGAACCCTGCGCACGGCGTACTGAATACAAGCTTCAGGTTCGAGGTCGCAGTTGAGGGGAGGAAATGAACCAAACCTGCACGCACGACACGGAAAAACGCGACGGGCCCGAGCTACACCTGGATGAGAGTCTTAACTTTTCTGCCGGATATGTTGTGAGCAAGTATATATAAAGATACAATTAGGGTTTGACGAACCTTGGGTGAGGCGCGAAACCTGTTGCAAGGTTCGGCGAGGCATGGCACTAGTACTTAGAAATCACCCTACAAGCACTGTCAGCATCACGCAAGTAGAAGTGCGGCATACTTCAGTACGCACGAGGCATGTCGAGTCCACCACGGCACGGAGTTCGCGGAGCACGTATGTGCCGCGAGATGAGACAGACACTGACCCAGAGTACGGAGTCCGGGGTTTGCTAGCCTGTATGCAGCAGCTATTGCAAAGGAGCGGAAGAAAGATGGCGAGCGGAAGGAGGGAGGAAGGAGGGACGTGGACGTGGACGTGGGTTGATGATGGTGGGGAGGAAGAAGGTGAGCGTCACGAAGTTCAAGGCGCGCTTCCGATCGGGTGCTCGGCAATGGCCGATTGACTCGTTCGTCCCGAGCTTTCTCCGGGCGGACGCGTTTTGGCGCGCAGAGTCGACTTCTTACTTCTCCGTCATCTTGCCCTGCTCCCGCTCCCTCCCGCTTCCTCCTACGCCCTCCCCCCTTCTGCGTCTCATGCGCCAGCTGTAGGTCGCTGGTCCTTGGGACTAGGTTCTCGAGGTTGCTCATTTTGTCTCGCGGTGTTGTCCTCGAGGGGCGAGTGACTTGACAACTCGACGCGTAAAATGTGTCGCACCCTTAGTCTCAGTCGTTTGCGATATTGACATTATTTGTAGGGTGATTTCTTTCACAGGTCCCAGGGTTGCTGATCGCAGCCTACCTAACCGCAACTTCCGTCACCTCGCGTCGCAAGCTCTCTCCGGCTCCGGCCTATATCCCGCCCTCGTCATTCCGACAGAGTCGTCACCCGCTTCGAACACCAGCAGCAACCTTGCTGCGCAGATCGTGGTCTATGTCGCGCCTTCGGCTGCCTAGTCGCCGCGCCGCGGCGCCCACGATCTCGCCTCCCATGCCCCAAGCTTCGAATTCAGCCTTTGTCTCGCCTGCGTCCACCACCGTGCATCTCGCATCTACCGACCTCATCCCTGGATGCCACATCGAGGTTGGACAACTGAACTTCACTGTTCCTCGCACTCACATCTGAAGCCTGTGGCCGAGTGTCCCATGTCCTGTATGCAGGTGGGTGATCACGCTAATGCTATTCGCGGTGCACCCGGCTTTCGGAAGTTCGTGCCGAGTGCAGCAGGATGGACGAGATCTATCATTGATACTGTTGCTGTTTCCCCCCCCCCCCCTAAATTGATACATATATTTTGTGTACAGTACGATTGTCTCAGTGTACTCGTGTGCTTAAGCTATATAAACAGTAATTACCAGCTATTCAGTTTCTTTTTTGTTTAAATTTGACCTTGCATGATTGATTAGCATCTCTTGAGCGGCTCCTGAGCAGCTCTTGAGCCATCCTGAGCCTGCCCTGAGCCATCGTGAGCTCATGAGCGGCCTTGAGTCATTTCACCGCCTTTAGCGACGCTAAGCGGCATCGCCGGCCCTGAGCGGCCTTGCGCAGGGGGGTGTTTTCCTGATGACACTTGTATCCGGAATGGAAGATGGGGACCAGGCAATGGCTTGAAGCGAGGGGAGAACGGGATACTCTGGATTATCTGTGAGGACTTGTACCAATGTCGCGAGCTCGATGCTGTGCATCTCATGCAGAACAAGCACTTCGACACTCCTGGCGGTACGAAGTGCACCGATAAATGTGTCGTAAATGCTGTAGAACCGGTCTACATCATCAGAGTAGCGAAGCCCAGATAGGCGAAGCACCTGAACGTGGCTGTAGTCCAATTGTATTAGATTGGATAGCATATACTCCGCAACGTCGTCCTGGTGGCGGTCCTCCCTCGGATCGAAAGTTTCCTCGGAGGCAGACTCAGAGTCATCTCCCTCCAGCCCCGCTCTCTCGTATAAGAAGAAGTAATGGCTTCCCGGGATGAATTGGAGAAACTCCAAGGGCGATTGGAGCAGAAGAGATGGATCTTCGTCTCCGGCACCGATAGCAACTGTCCCGGCATACATGTCGCTAGCGAGATGCTCTTCATAGTTCGGCGGGAATAACCAGTCCCACGGCTTCTCGCCGAGTGTGCCAACGCTCGTCGTCTGCGAGGGACGAGAGAGCATCTGCAGTAATCTGCCATAGTCATTTCCAGCGATGAATACCGTCATAGACGCTCCCGGAGGCATCACGAGGGAGCAAGCAAGTTCACAGCAATCGTAGTACCCGCCGCGACTGTGTAGTGTGATCCGTTTGCAGGATAGTGAGACGAGTATCAATTCGCGCTCATCTGGATTGAGAGGATGTGGGTGATTGGGGAAGATGTCTAGGAAGATGTCGACTATATTGCGAAGAGAGATGAAGAGCGATCGCATCTCGCTAGAGGTTGGGATTTGGAGATTGGAATCCCTGAACCTTCGAGGCTCGCCAGTATTGACCTGAAGTGTGAGGTGGGTGAGATTCGAGAATATGTCGGCGTCCCATGGTAACAAACAGTTATGTAGCATGACTTCAGTCAACGCAGGAGCGCGGTGGACCGCTAGGGTCTCGACAATGACAGGTTCATAGTACTCGGCGAGTTCCTCGATGCTACATCCATCGTACCAGACATGCTCATGGAAGCTGATTGAGAGGGCTTGCAACGTTGGCAAATTGTTGTTCAGATGGCTGGCCAAGGCCGAGTTGGCTATCTGGCCAAAGCTGTGGATTTGAATGGAACGAATGCGTGACCGGCGAGAAGTCGCAAACCAGTCGGAAAGACTGATCATGGCGTAATCCATGTTCACGTCGTGAAGATCGACGAATAAAGCAGGAGAGCCTGCATCTCCCCTTTCCAGTACAACCCGAGTGAGATCTGGATGAGGAGAAGCATCGACACCATGAGCCCAGAGCGAGGTGAGAGACAGTACGATCTGTCGAAGGGCAGTGGTCCCATCAGTCATGAGCTCACTGAGACCAGGCGAACTGATGACTGGGAAGCTCACCTGGCGCCAGACTCTACAAACGTGCGAGATGGAAACAAGTACGATAGGCCGCCACTTGTCTTTAATCCGCCTTTCATGGGACGTGTAATGGCACAGTTCAAATATCACGATGAGTAGCTCTGAAGGTATGTCAACGACTGTGGTTCTTGAAGAGGCCATTCAGAGAGAGTAAAGCAAGTGGTGGGGGTAAGAGGCAAGTCATGTCGCTCGTTGCGCCTGTTACCAACACTAGTGGCAGTGTTGCGTGAGTGTTAGGGGACCGGGCCGATCTCCGCCATATCTACTGGCGCTTACAGCTTGTCTCCGTCTTCTTGTAGTCGGTCATCAAGCTATGTGATCCCACTTGTGAGCGACGACCACTCGAGAGCGAGCTCCCGTAGAGGGCCGCATATGTGGCGGACGCCAGTCATGTTGCATCGTTGAGAGATTGATATATAGAGCATAAGTAGATTGTACATGTTCAAGCGTTCCCTATTAGAACTGCGCCGTCAGCTGCCCAATCTATCAATCAACCAACTACCAAGCATCAGACTTACCTTCACTCCATCTCTCCCCCATATAAGTTCTTCACGCCCAAACATCAAACACGACCTTCCCCCACTCCCCCTTATTAAACTTCTCATAAGCCTCAGGTGCATCCTTGAGCGGTACAACACGTTCGACCAAACCCGCGCCGCCGATTTGAGCGAGCACATCTGCGCGTTTACGGAGGAGGCGGAGTGCGGCGGGGAAGAGCGCGCGGACGGGGCATCGGCCGAATCTAGCTTGTGCATCAGTGAAAGGGAAATAAGGTCGGGAAAGGATGGTGCTTACTCGAGTGTAACGTTCGCGTTGTACAGTTCGCGGCCGGTGAATGGTACTGGTGGAGCCTGATGTACGCCACATGAAGAAAGTATACCAGCAGGTGCAAGGAGACCGAGCGCAGTGGTCAACGCAGAGTTGTTGCCTACAACCTCGAGTACAGCGTGACACCCGCCGCGGCCCCAACCCTTGACGATACCGGGAGCGGACGCTGGATCTGCGAGAACGACCTCGCCCCTAGAAGTTTCGGTGGAAGAGGATACGACGGCCAACATGCTTTCGAGTTTGGCGCGTCGAGCGGGGTTTGGGTCGACTGCGACGAGCTTGTAGGGTGTATGGAGGTGCGCTAAGATGTCGAGGAGAGCGAATGTCGCGCACTGTATATAGGCATATCAGTATTCGAGTTTGAGTTTGAGTGTGTACGGGAACTGACGAGACCGACGGGTCCTAGACCAACTACTGCGAGCTGCAAAGCGCGGTCCTGGTCTGTAATTTGCGCTTGTGCGTCGACGGGGTCATCGAAGTATCCCTCCAACTTCGGAGGCCATGCCCGTCCGCTGAGAACCGGCGCGATCTTGGCGTGGCTAAGAGCCTGCGTTGCGACGAACAGGCCGGTAGGGAGGATATCGGCCAGTAGCAGGAGTGCAGGCGCAGGTAACTCTTGAGATAGATTGGATGGGAGAGCGAAGAGCGAGCCGCCGGCATGGGGGATGCGGATGTACTGTGCTTGGGCGCCGGGGAGGATCGGTTGGCCGAGCAGGATCGAGTGGATGCAGCGTTGGGTTTGACCAAGGCGGCAGAATCTGGACAATGAAGCGTTAGTATACAGTCGGAATTTCAGCTGGAGTAGAATATCACTTACTCGCACTCGCCACACGATACGGTGAATGGACAGACGACCGCGTCGCCTACCGTCAGCGTCCTGTACAGCGCGGGCCGGCTCGCTGGTGCATCCGGCGCGAAGCTTTCGCCGAGCGCGACGACGGTACCGATGAGCTCGTGGCCACACACATGCCTGAATCGTACCGGTAATACTCAGAACTTCGGACGAACCCACAGCATGACAGGAAACATGCATACCGTTCATTGACGTCCTCATCGCCTCGAAAGACGTGCAAGTCACTTCCGCACAAGCCGGCGAGCTACGCGTACAAGGCATCGCAACATTCCGACAGTTGACAGGAGACGAGTCGAAAGAAGCAGTGCAACGGAGCCGTTGATCAGTTCGGAGTGACTCTTTGTTTCGTGTGCCATCTAAGCACTTTCTAAGCGCAATGACCCACCTGCACCTTCACAATCGCGTCATCCGCATGCTGGAGCCTGGCGCTTCCTCAGCACAATGTCCGAGATCAACAGTAGCATCAAATAGGGCATACTGAGGGGTAGGGACCTGCTCGACGTGAACGTCGTGCGGGCCGTGCCAGACGACGGCGGTGTGGGTCTCGGGAAGTGCGCTCATCGGGGATCGAACGCGGGGAAGAGCAAAGGCGCGCGCCGCTCGATAATCGGGGCAACCGGTTGTTCGCGGAGATTGATGAGTGAGCAGCGTAACCCTAACCCTAACAGGGGTGATCCCTCATAAGCAAACGCGCGCGAAACCGACGCCCACCTTTCCCTCGTCCCCCGCAAATTTTTTCACGGTGAGCATCCTCGCCGCTCGTCGTTTCCGCGCCACACAGCAGAGTTCTGCTGGCGTTTTCCAAGACGATAAGAACGCACGAATTTACTAATAAAAATAAAAATACAGATGGGTCGCCGTCCTTTCCGCTGCTACCGCTACTGCAAGAACAAGCCGTACCCCAAGTCTCGCTACAACCGTGGTGTGCCCGACCCGAAGATCCGCATCTTCGATCTCGGCCGCAAGCGCGCGTCGGTCGACGACTTCCCGTACTGCTGCCATCTCGTCTCGGACGAGCATGAGCAGATCTCGTCCGAGTCGCTCGAGGCCGCCCGTATCTGCGCCAACAAGTACGTGACAAAGACGTCCGGAAAGGACTCGTTCCATCTCCGCGTTCGCGTCCACCCCTTCCACGTCCTCCGCATCAACAAGATGTTGTCTTGCGCCGGTGCCGATCGGTGCGTTTTTAATTATATTCGTCTTGCTTATAAATCAATATCTTAATTGCGTATACAGTCTGCAGCAGGGTATGCGCGGTGCCTGGGGCAAGCCCTACGGCTCCGTCGCCCGTGTCGACATTGGCCAGGTCATCCTCTCGATCCGCACCAAGGACTCGAACGCCCCCGTCGTCCACGAGGCTCTCCGCCGCGCTCGCTACAAGTTCCCCGGTCGCCAGAAGATCATCGTCTCCCGCAAGTGGGGTTTCACCAACGTCAACCGCGAGGACTACCTCAAGCTCAAGGCTGACAAGCGTGTGCTCCAGTGCGTCCTTCTTTTCTCTCGCGGTTACGAAACATTGCTGACGCCATTCGATAGGGACGGTGCTTACGTCCAGTACATCCGCCCCCGCGGCAACCTCGAGGCGAACCTCCGCGCCCAGCTCCGTGCGTAGGGGATTATACTCTGATCATGTATCATGTACTACCCGCCGCCTATATTATTCGCTCTGAGGAGTGTACGATAAGCGTGGATTCGGTCGTGTGAACGCGTGAGATGACGAAACCATGCCTCTATATTCACTACGTCGCCCTGATCCGTGGGCGACGGTTAGGGGAAACGGGGCAAAGATTGACTTTTTTCCGTGGACGTGCATTTACTTCGTACTTTGCCGTTCGGTGTATCGTACTCTTATTGCATACTGCGGAGACATCGCTTCTCCTTGTACTTTTTTTTTCTTCGTTCGTGCAATAAAGCTTGGTTGGATGATATGTAACGATCATACTACATCTGACCTGTAACGTCACTTGAATACGACCTCGTCCATTGCCAGTTACCGGCTACATCCAGTAAGAACTCCCCTCATCACCACTGCCAGAACGGACAGGCTTGCTTTCAAAGGTTGGGTGAAGAGAGCTGTCAGCGCTGAGCGCTGAGCGCCGTCCAGACTATCGTATGCCATTGATCTTGCCAGCGGCCGTTCAGCGCAAGCAAGTCGGCCTATAGCTCCTGCTCTCGTTCTACACCGCCAGTTCCCAATCGCACACGGTAGCTGACAGAGGAAGGCGTGCAGGAGACGCGAAGCTCCGGCTGTATGAAGCCTACGACCTGGTTGTACGGACCCGTCGACGCCCTAGATGCAAACCAGAGGTTAGAGCTTCGTACTCAGTCCACAGACCCAAGCCGTGAAGACACGTACAATGGCAACGGCGCCGTCCGCTGTCGCTCTCAACGTCGGTACTCCGTTAACACCACGATTCTGAACTTATACGATTGACCAAGTCTTCCCTAGCCATGTCTTGGCCCTTCATCGTAGCACCCGTACGACCTGTGTTGCTTACGTCACTCGATCCACTTGAGATACTCATACTCCTTGAACTTCTGAGAAAACGCGAGTCGCTTCGGCATTCCCGGGCCGTCGCGCCGACTTCCTTTCTTTCGACTCTGGGCTGTTGAACTCCTCGGGCATGGCTCCCGTCCCCTTCCTCAGGATGACTTACATTCGTACTTGACCATCCTAAATGCTCGGCTGCGACAACGAATGCTACTTCAGTCTTAAATTCCGGATGGCGCGTCTGACCGGCAGCGCTCACACGTAACGCTCACCATCGATGTGGGTCGTTTGCATCGGCCAGCTACACAGGGGCACAGGCCGGTCCATGCTGGAGATTGTGGCTCATACAGTACCCGTCATCAGAAGTGTTTCGCGCGAAGTGGATGAGCCTGCCGATCATATAAAGGTCTCAGATCCAGCATGAGCTACTCCGGTCATCTCTACTGCCACAATCTACCCAACTGCACTGCTAAAAGTATCAGACAAGTATGACTGAAGTTCCACATGCCACCCTTAACACTGGAGCTAAGATTCCCCTCGTCGGCCTCGGGTGAGTAGTGCGCTTCATTGGTACTCGAAGCGGCGTTGAGGTAACCATTTAGGTGCTGGATGGGAATGCCTGGTGGGGAGCAGCGCGTCTACGATATGTGTATCAAGGCTATTGCTGTACGTTTGACTCCGCAAGCCGCCAATCAAGAGAATATAGGAACTCACCGTCTATTCAGGCAGGTTACCGACACATCGACACCGCAGCGGGTTACGGTCAGTCGACTCGTCCTTATCCTTCCTTAGCCAGCATTCTAACCTGTCTTCAGCCAACGAAGAGTACGTAGGCAAAGCAATCCGTGACTCGGGCATCCCGCGCAGCGAGTTCTTCGTCACGACCAAGCTCCCCAACACGCACCACGCCAAAGTCGAAGAAGCCCTTGACGCCTCGCTCACTGCGCTCGGCCTCGACTACGTCGATCTGTACCTCATGCACTGGCCGCAGGCTACCGCGACCGAAGACTGGTTTGGTCCTCACCTTCCGCCTGGCGAGTTTCCGACGTTCAACGATACATGGGCCGGCCTGGAGAAGGTGTACGAGAAGGGAAAGGCACGGGCGATTGGCATCAGCAACTTCAGCGTGAAGACGCTTGAGCCTTTGCTCAAGACGGCGAAGGTTGTGCCTGCTGTCAACCAGATCCAGATGCACCCGTTCCTGCCGCAGAATGAGACCAAAGCGCTCTGCGATGCAAAGGGAATTCATCTTACCGCCTACTCCCCGATCGGTGAGTATACCTCCTGAAACCGAAGACCTCTCAATCTAACGAGGTTGGTACGTGTAGGGCAACCGGGCGAGAGTTATAAGGGACCGTCTCTTCTGGGTAACGACTTGATCGTTCAACTCGCGGAGAAGTACAGCGCAACGCCCGCACAGATCGTGCTCAGCTGGGGTGTCCAGCGTGGAACAAGCGTCATCCCCAAGAGCGAGAACGAGGATCGTCTGCGCAATAACATCACGGTAAGCGCGCTCGCCGCCTGCATGTGCCCTGAGAAAGCCGCCGCTCACTTTCCTGCGCTTCAGGTTGTCAAACTAGATGCGGCAGATGTGAAGGCTGTCGACGAGCTGCACACTCAGCCTGGCTTGCACCGTTCACTGCTTGTTGCACCTGGCGGAGTCAAAGGCCAGGTCTTCGGGTGGACCTACGATCAACTTGGTTGGAACATGGACGACAACGGTGTTGTCAAGGCATGATTGTCATAAACAGGACTATGTACATTTCTATGCTTTGTACAGTGACGTATGACCCACGAGCACAGAAGAAGCGGGATTGTCACGGCGGCGGTCGATACACCTATCGGATATTGATGACGCTTTGAACGAGGAGACTGAGCTCGAAGTCCATTTCGTGCATAGTCAGGCAGCGAATGAGGGTAAGAGATTTCAGAGGGATGCTCGCCTCGAGTCTTTTGACCAGGTATGCGTTCAGGCATTGCTCTGCTTGCCCGACGAGTTCGGCGTCCTCGATGGTGAGCTGCTCAAGATTGGGTAGGTACAACTCCTCTGTGGAGCCGAGGTAGGCAAGAATGGCCAAGGTGTTCGCCTGACCGCGGAGGAATAGCGCATGAAGCGCAGACATGTGCGGTATGCAGTCTGCTACGGCGTCCGCGACAAATAGCCCTCTCCTGTCAGCGCGGTCGAGATATAAAAACTTGAGATTTGGGAGGGAGGAATCAAGAAAATCTAAAGCGACCGGGAGCACAGAGCGTTCTATCGCGATGGATGTGCTGTATGGTCCAAGCGCACGCCAGTGTGGTCCTTCGCCGATTGATGAGGATGCTCGGACGTTGTTTCCTTCTGCATGCCAGTTAAGTGCCACCCTAACGGCATCTTCGCCGTCGACCTGGTAACGTGTCACGGTCAGAGCATCCAATATCGAGGGACTGGCGCTGTTGATGCGAGTCGGGAGGAACATGGAGAGAGCGGTAGAAAACATGGTACGGGATTGCACCGCGGCGATGTAAGGGCTTACATGGATGACAATGAATGTCACTTGGACAGATGATGGAACGTCCAATGCTTCCCAGAAAGCAGGAAGATCGCCGGGATGACAACGCAATGTCAGCTCCTTGAGTACCGGCCATATGAGCGACTTGGGAGGCGGCACCCAGTCAACTCCTCGGGCTAATTGACTTTCACCGAGGCTGATGACCGCTGATTGTAAGCGAGGTAAATGTGCGAGTGCTCCACGCATATCGGAGAAGCTAAGAAACGTGAGATTCACGGAGCGTAGCTCGTGCATAGGGGTGGTTTCCCGTGCCCAGTCAAAACGATGATAGCCTTGCATCGAGATGCTAAGAAGAGAGGGTGCTTCGAAAGCGATGGTCCGGGTGGAAGCTAGGGCAAGAAGTATTGGATCAGGTGCCCCGTCATGAAAGCGCAGATGATTTAGTTGTGGAAGAGGGCGGCACAGAAGGTTTGCAAGGCGTGCCAACAAGGCATTGCGCACTGGATGAACGCCATAGTTCCGCATCAAGAAAGATCTCATCTGCTGAGTATGATCTTCAAGCAGCGAAAGACCCTCCGCGATCATGACCTCCTCATCGACCTCGATATCGTGCGCAACATGGAAAACAATATCGAGAGGTGCGTCCTGTGCACGCGCTAGGCTACGGCTGGGGTGTAGGTGGTTATTCGGAAGCACGATGTAGGACCAGTATGATGGTGATCCTAGACAAACGTCGCGCCAGTTCCTGCATACAGAAGGGAGACTGGCCAACGTCGCGAGGGAGACTCGATCCGCCACGGGTTCGTTCTCTATCTCGGACGGATGCGGCCTAAAGAATGCCGCAAGATCAAGAATAATGTCGGCGGGAAGGCGGAGTGCTGGAGTGCTGGTATCGGTCATGGTGTAGAGAATGCTTCGTATTCGATGCAGCAAGGTTTAAACCCCGATAGAAATATGTTAACTTAGGCGTACGTCGTTGTCGTGGAGGCTGGCGCTGTGCACTCGTGGCTGTCGAATGGCAAAGCCGCACATGCGCGGCAACTCCGCGTGAGCATTGTTCGGGCATAGCCGAGGATTTCAAGCGCCCGTCTCGGCTTCATCATATTCATCTATGATGTGTTCTATACCCCGTCTGCGGTTTCGTATACGCCACGCGTTGGCGTAATAGTCTATTCGTTGTATGCATGAGAGGGGAGTAGATCGATTCGAGCGACCACAGTCACTTCAAGTATAACTAGTCGTGCTCTGCGTCATCCCTCTGTTGTGTGGAACTCTGTATCGCTTCTGGAGCCAAAGTAATGGTGCCTTCGCCTCTGATTCTCTCCATCATCCTCTCGAATATCGGTCTCTCGCCGATGTAGAGGAACGATAGCACGACGGAGATTGCTAGAAGTACCAGAGAAAGGATGGAAAGCGCCAGCCAACCTTGGGACAGGTGCTTATACATCTGCACTCGCCTGTCAGTCACTGGACGACATAGAATAAACTATAACCGCTTGCCTGTCCAGTGATAAGAGGTCCAACAGCCGAGCCTACGCCAAAGATCAAGTTGAAGGCCCCATAGACATGGGCGTCTACTCATCACATTCAGCAGAGTCTCCGCCAGTTTCACAGGGCAACTTACATCCAAGGCCTGGTATACCACGCGCTACGGCGGCGAGCTCGCTCATTAGCGGAGCGACGATTGCGGCGGTAAAGAAGTCTTGATCGAGATGTGAGCCAATGCATTCACACCGGCTTGCTATAGACTCACTTTCAAGCGCAAAGCAAGCAATGAAGAACACTAGGCTAGTTTGAATGATGGCTAGACCCCACCAAGGTAGTGATGCGACGAGACAAAACACCATGACCCATTCGGCTCCGTTTCGATCACCCCACCAGCCGGCTACGGGTGACGCTACACATGCATGAGTGATGGTAAGGCACACAAGGCTTTTTCGCACTCACAGAATAGTGAGGGCACGACAGCGGCGATGAAGACGAGACCAACTTTAGAAGAGTTTAGGCCCCAAAGATCCTGAAGGTGAAGCGTGATTACAGGTTCCTGCCCGGCATAAACGGCACTGCGAGGATGAACAAACAGTCAGTTTATGATACCGCGTCGCAAGCATACATGACCGACCCCCAGATCAGTGTCACGAAAAACGCCGCCAATGCACGAGGAGACTTCCCCAGTTTTGCAATTACGGCCAGAGGTGACAAAGCCACCCTATCCTGTGCGTCGTTGATGGGTGCGTGGATCTCTTCGACTGCTGATGATTCGGCCTGTGTCTCGGCGTCGTTCTTCTCCAGTACAAGCGCAGGGTCGAAGCCATACCGGATAGCATCCTTTCGTTCGATGATGAGTAGGCGCCCGACTAGGTCGACCATTGTGACGATCACGCCGAAGATGCACGGGCCCCGGAACCCGAAGCGACTGAAGAGCGCTCCTCCTACTGGTGGACCTAAGAGCAATCTGGGCGCATGTCATGAGCAGCCTGGGCGAATACGTATACGCAGCATTTCAGCACGTACCCAAGAGTGAGACCAGTCATTGCCAGTCCTAGTTGACCTGTTGCGATAGTAAGTTAGCGCCACTTCATGGGATGAGTAGGTTTGCATACGTCCAACGTATTTCTCGGGGGTCGTATCACATCTAGATGCAGGTCAGCATCTTTTGCGAACACAGGACAAGCAACCTACAGAAGTGCCAGCGCAACGATCCACACCACCGAAGAGCTGATACCTTGCAACGCGCGTGCGAGCGCCATGACCCAATAGCTCGGAGCTTCCATTAGCCTAAGACCACCCCTTGTTAGTAGTTACTGGAACCCAAACATGGGCTGCGCACATTATCTGGCTTCCGGCTAGAGCCAAGAGCCCAGCAATAAGAGGGATCTGTCTGGACTTGTAGCGTTCCGAAGCCCACGCGATCGGTGGAGTGGCTGGGACGGTCAGCGGAATATCGCACGCGATTGAAGATGCCCTTACAAAGAACCAGCCCGCCAGACTGCAAGGAAGGTTCAACAGCTATGTCCTTCAGCATTATGGACTGACTTACATAGGCAAATAACAGATATCCGACGAGAGCGGACACACCCTCATAACCCTGAGTAGTAGTGTACATCAGTAAGGCTCACAAATGCGAAGTGTGGATGTTCGACAGTACCTCTGCCTCTAACTTGAACGGGAAGACCGGAATTAGAATAGAGTAAACAAGCAGATCGGTTGTGATGCCTGGCGAGTGACAGTTCAATGCAGGAACCCGCCATGCGTCAAGGAAGCCCTGCCCTACCGAGACCGACAACCGAGGTAATGAACCAAACAGAAGCCCTCCAGCGCAAGCCCCAGGGTTCTTTTTTGATTTCTTGACTGGATTGACTGTGTTGATCAGACTTCTCTCTAGTCAAAGGACCACCCTGAGTGCCATGGTAGGAAGGAACGGTGTCGGCCTCCTTCGTTCCCTCGGGATGAGACTGGGTCGACATCAAGGCTCCTCAGTTAGGATGGACACAATTTACAGTTGTCGTGTATGTTCAAGAGGTGCCGCCATCCACAACAACGGGTGAAAGACGTCTTAGATGGTGGAAGTCTTGAAACAAGGGAATTTCGACGCCATCGTACCAGCCGGGACCGCATTAGGGGCTGATGACTCCGCGCCGCCACGGGCCGTAGTGACGAGATGCTCTGGCGTCATCACGGATCGTGATGGTAGCACGTCGGCATTCTTTCGATTGCTCAACTTGTACAGGGTACTTACTGCGTCGTGGTGTGTTGTACTAAGTGCCCAGAAGAAATTAGCACTTCATATAATGATCAGCAAAAGTGTGCGCGTAGTATATGTCGGTATAATATTTCCCAATCATCTGGTAGTATAAGTAAATTGAAGACACTGGGGGCAAAGGTTCTTCTGCTGCAGGAACAAATGAGGAGTGAATGAAGAATGCAACGTAAATTAACATAAATTTTGTGGCCCGCATCGAAGGAGAACAAATTTGAAATCAGTTCCACTTCCGTGCTCACTTCCGTGTGGCAATCAAAATTCAATTTTATTTCCGTAATCGACTAAAAACATAATTTTAAGGGGATATCAATTTTATTCAATTTTTGCTAGGCGCGTCGAATGTGCAACATCGCCGATGTCCGTACACCGGGATGTCTGAACATCCTCGATGTCCGTTGGTCATCGATGTATCTAGTGCGGACATCATGTGTGTTACGATTTCGTGCACACCCGTCCACTGGATATAACACGGTCGACAGAACACCCACTAGCGGCATGCATCCGCCGCCCTTCATTGGCACCATGACGCACTCAATAGGGTCGTAGTCGACGTCTCTACTCACGGCTTGACACAGCAGCCCCAATACATGCACCGAGCCGTTTCTTGCAAACGGCCAGCTTGCAGAGGCCATCGCGAAAGTCGTGAGAAGCGGCTTAGGTGCCTACGGGACTGGCCCGACGGGTTCGCGCTGGCTGCGGTGTTTGCAACTGGCTAGGAAGTGTGCGCTGAGCATGAATGTGACCTGACCAGAAAATGAGACACGGCCAGCGATCACGGTGCTGGCCAGCTGCGTACGGTGCGGCCAGATATGCTCAGGCAGGCCTAATCTGATGCCAAAGAAACAATTGTGTTCGATAATGCTGTTAGAGTGTATGCAAGATACATGTAAATCGCCAGAAAAAAAGACAGTCGAATCGCAGCGTGTGAGGGGCAAGATTAAGCAGCTGCAGTACGTAACAGCTTGGCCAAGATCACGTAGCCTGGTAGGGACGACCCTCACCAATACCCGAAAAGACAGTGAGATGATGATGAAGATCTATGAAGAAGTCAATGGAGTTTGAATATGTAAACGAAGCCGCACGAACCAGGAGTAATACGCCAAGGACATTCAAGACGAAGCTCTGTAAGGGCCATACGACAAAGAAGCAAGCTGTGCCTACACCTCCTTCCCATGGTTTAGGGTGCGAGGTGGGCCTGATAGGATCCGGCGGAGATGTTGTAATGGCGACCCGAATGGATTCTGTACAGGTGAGGTCAGTCAGAGCTATACGGAAGGAGGAATTGCATGGTAAGATGTGGCGGCAGATCGCGGGGCGGGAGATATACGACGGGGAACGGAGGGACGGCGGGGCAAGACGGAGTGAGGAGGCGCCGGGAAGATTACACGACGCGTCGGAAAGGGCAACATGGGGCGGCGGAAGAGGGACGAGGTAGACCTTCATTCATACTCCTTTGAGAGGAGAGCTCCCTATCTGGCGCCATGACGGTCAATATGGCAAGAACCCCGTCCTACACGCGAAGCAAATTGAGTTGCTGAAGCATAACTGGTGTACGAGAAGTGAAGTACCTACCTTAACCGAGCTCTTATGAATCTTACTGGCGGGCAACTTTTTCCGCCTCCAGCACAACCAGTCACATTCCACTTTCACGCACAGCTCGAAGTAGCCCATATTCAGTCTCGTATACGACCGGGTCAAAATGCTCGACGATCTTCCTCTCCTTTGACGTGCAATGCTAATACGAGACGACTATCTCACCGCGCTCCTTGATGATGGTTGGATGAGCGTGGCGTGAGCGCGACGAGCTGAGTCAATCGGCCATGCACGGCACGGACCGTGCGCATGCTGCAATGGCATACTGTCAGTCGAGGTCAAGAGAAGCAGATGCAGCAAGTACATACCCGGAGAGTCATCCTCGTCATACGGCGTCTTCTCGCGAGATTCGTCATCATCGTCGTCAGAACGCATGCCTGCAGGTGGCGTTGAACGGATAACAGGCGAGCGATGAGCGGCACTCGCTCATGGACGGGACTGCTGACGAGCTTCTTGACGATGGGCACCATTGCGTTGCGACTATCGATGACCATGATATGCTTTTCGATCTCGTTCTTCACGAACTTGCGCGGAAGAACATGAGGACTTCCGCGGCAGAGGTGAAGAGCATGTAGACTCTATAAGGATTCGGCACAAGCGCGAGCACGAGTAGATAGGATAAGAGGAAGCACGTACAACCTTATGACTTGTATCCTGAATGGTCGCTGAGAAGTGAGCATGCCTGGCGTAAGTGATTGATGACTTGTAACTGGTCTCCGAGCTCAATGGGCACGCTCTAGTGGCAATTGTCGATGTAGTTATCATGCACGGACCGCCGCGAAGGCTGGATGGGATGCGCCCTCTCCTACTTCATTGCCCCAGCGACGACTCGATTCTTTTCATGTTTCAATCGTTGCAGAACGAAGGAATGATATCGTAGGAGCACGCAGTCGAGAAAAGACACGTTGGCCGAGGAACATTCTTCTGCGTTTTCGTTCTCAGAAGCCAAACGCTTTGGCAGCTCCTAGCTAATGACTTGAAGCAATGTGAGATACGTAGGCGAGCACATGAAAGGCAACGCACCTGTCGTGTTTTATGTAGCTGCCATGAAACTCCTCTTCTTGACGCGACATCGACATCGCTCAGCCCTCCTAACGCAGAACGACCAGTCTGTGTAGTGCGCGTAGACGCATCTTCCACATATTCAGCTGCGCCAGTATCGGGATTGGTGTTTGTGAGATAAGGCAGTTGGAGGTCTTCGTTGAGCGCAGGAGACGAGTGAGAACGGCGCGTGTTTGTGTCGTCGAAGATGTTCGTCGAAGATGTGCGACATACCTGCTTACCGGCTCCGGTCCGACCAAACACTTCTTAAGCGCTGCGAGAATTCTCCCTGCCTTCCATCCTACGCTCATCCTCCTCTCGCCGCTTTTTGAAGAGCCTTGCAACCCGGTGGTGTCCTGCTACTGATCTTCTCGTTTGCAGAAGCCTCTATCTCAGCTCGCACTCACTTCTTCTCCGCAGGCTTCACTACCGACGCCGCCTGAATCCAATCAGCCCACCTCAGCCCACTCTCGGTCGGTTTGCGTGAGCGTACCATATCCACATAGCGTGTGTTTCTCCTGGCCCCTTGTCTGCCTTTCTTTTAAACCTAACAATGCATTCAGGAAGGGAACACAGCCAGAGAGCATGTACAACATACCGAGGGAGATGGGGTGAACGCGTGCGGCTACGTTTGGCCCGAGGTCTGTCCTCCTCCTCGTCACTATTTTCTATATTGCTGAGCACGGTATCCGTTTCGGCAGATTGATCCTTCGCTGTCTAGCTTCTGTTCCCACTTCCGGCTGTGCTTGACGCCGCAACGATGCCGCGGTTCTGGATTTTTATGTCTTGTCCACTTCGGCTTCATCCACCACGTTCGTTGCTTCTTCGGTCCTCCTTCGTCCCGTCTACTTGTCGCACTCTTTCATTTCTGTAACATGAGATATTGGTGCAGTACACGTAATACATCTGGCCTGACTTGTCTTGCACGCGGCCGACATCTCACCGGCCATCGCAATCCGAGATAGCGAGCCCCACATGCGGAGCAACTCTATCATCCACACCGCACTGGTGCCCTGTCCCACCATCTGTTGTGCACAAGCTGCGCACACCGCCGCCGCCGCCGCCGCCAAGGCCAACAAGCTGGGTGTAGTGCCTTCACGCCAGTTCTGGATGTTGGGCCAGCTTTTGAGCTCGTCAATACCTATCCATCTCAGCTTGCTCTACCCTAATAGCGAATGACGACCGCCTCCGTGTTAACGCTGGCTCTCTTATTGCGTAGATTCGCCGCTCTGCACCGGGTTTTGGTCATCTTGTCGCTGTCACACGCGATATACGCTCGTAACTTGAAGCCGGTTTAGTAACAGAAGCACTGCAGCTTCTGGGATCGATTTCCCCAACTCGCCACGGAATGGCCTCGGATAGGACTCGGCCTCGCAAGTTGAGATAGCAGCGAGCTCTGTGGGGGTCAGCAGCGTGCTGCAGCAGTATGTGGGGGACGAGGCATCGCTATACAACTGTGGACCTTGCGAACCTTACAAAACAGTATAATCAAACCAAGCGCTATCTCGATTCAATTTAGCATCCTGGATTCGACCACGTAAAGCAATGTGTGCACGTCCCTGCGAGTCTGGTGCAGCGAAGTCGACCCCAGATCCCAATTCCTGACAACTTGAGGTTTGGAGTCTTTATTTCGACGTCCGAACTGTAAGATGACTAGTCGGTACCCGTGCTTCGCACGGGGGAAGCATAAGTCGTATGTAGGACCTCGTCCCTGGTACAGCTCGGAAACTTCAATTCAATGGTTATCATACTTGCTCTGTAACCGGGTTGGCGTTCATCCGTCAGCCTCGCTTCGCTCGGCTGCCGTATTCGCGCAGTGTGCCCGGCGTCTACACTCCTTCAAGATCATTTTAGACTGAAGACGCTGGGGTATTCGTCCCTTAGAGCGCAGGGCTCTCCAGATCCACACGTACGTAGTGTCGCTAGCCGGGAATCTGACGAATTAGTTCATGCACTTCCATTCGCGCCCCGTGAAGCGCTTGTAGGACTTGCCTGTGGCGTTGTCGCCGACCTCGCGTCGTCATCAGCCATCTCGTTAGTCTCCCCGTGCTGTCTGCGTGGGCACTGGTTCCTACTTTTCCCCTACTTCGCCTGCATTTCGATTGCTCGTCTCCGGTGTCACATTTCCATCCTCGCCATCCTGCTCCCTGTATCCCTGGCCCTTCCGACTATCCTCGTACTCTATCCTCCCTCGCGTTCTTCCCTTCGTTCTTATCGTTAACTCTTGCCCAGCTCCAATATTCGTACCAAGCGTCTCGCGTACCGTCATCTTCATCGGGCCGAACCCGCCCTCTCTCCTTTCCCTCTCTTACTGCAGTTGCCCATCGGACCCATCCTCCCGCGCATGCATCACGACCCGTGGGTACATTTACTTAGTCCTTTCTCCTCGTAGGATAAGTAGACCCCGATGGTGCCAATCTATGCCGACCACCGCTCAGTCCTTCGTGATGATTCCAACATCTAGCTCTATACATTGGAGTTAGTAACCAATGAAACGGACGCCAGCGCTATACAATTGTTTCGCGTACATGAGCCCGACACTTCCGCGGTGGAATACCGCATGGAGATTATGATTCTGCCCGCTCATGTCTCGCGTGTCCGTATTTGTAGTCTCTACCGCGGTTCGCGTGCGCGTGACTGCATACTCTCTCAGTTTCGATCCCAGTACACAGTAGTAAAGTCTCAGTGGTCGCTGCTCTGAAAGCAGGTGAGACGCATCGCACATAGTACTCAAGATTTCACTATGCTTGTGCGGCTGTATTGGCATCCTATTTCGGATCTTTTGCCCTAGTCGTACTGGAAGCGGTACATTCTCGTGGGTCCAGTGCTGCGTCAAGGGCCACTGAGAACGAAGACGCGCGAGCGCAACCGCACGCGTCCACGGCCATGATTCCACCAGTAGCTCTCGTAGGCCATCTCTTAGATTTCCCGCAAGTACGCGCGCAAGGCCTAGTACATGATATACTATTTCCAGTGGTAGGTAGAGCCAAGTCCAAGTGGTCGTTCAAACCAAGCCTGAAAGTCGTGCGCTCGTTCGCTGAGCGCGTAACCCTAGAATGACGTCGGTCTCGCGTGCCGCGGCTCGCGTGGTTTGTCTCGCCTTTAAGGTTGACTTCCATTACTTTATAGATTTGACTTTTATTGCAAATACACGTGAACTATCCACGACGTACTTAACGTCGGTCAACGGAAGGGCTTGAGCAAAGACAAGAGGGCCATTCAAAGGATATGTACACGCATTTGGCAGCGACTCGGACAGAGAGCACGGCGAGAGGTCCGCGATGATGCGAGTGGCGGGCATCTTATGCGTTGGAGGCTGAATATCACTCTATCATCTCGCCTTTGTTGAGTACAAGGTCTGTATATCTAGTACTTGTGCCGCTCAGCCTGGAACTGACTTATGCAGGTAGACCAGTTTTAAGACGCGTCACCGCGCCCCACAAGTGCTAACCCTAACCCTAAATTTAAGGGGGTCTTCGCCTCCCTCTCCTCCCGACCGCACTCCCACAGAACGTATAGATAAAAAAAGTAAAAGGCGCTTATAAACGATCTATATATTGACCTCTGGCAGATGCCTGCTCATGACGCACGTTGCTCAAGGCAGTTCTAGTCTGTTGAGTCTGTGGGGTATGTCAGTCTCTATACATGTCCTCGATGGGAAAATCATACCCGGCAGACTACCATGAACACGAACACGATAGAGGCACGTATAAGTGCCACCCCAGTTATCGTAGACCAGGAGCACGACGGTCTTGAATGGCACGGCCAAGCTACGAACGTTGGGATCGACAGTGAACGTCTGGCTGTCGGTAGCGTCCTCGAGTGCGTATTCGAAGCGTGCCAGACGCATATATGCATTACCCCGGAGGACATGCATCATATCTCCGGGAAGAGGATCCTCGTCTTCGTAAGGAACGTCCACGCCTTCCACACCTTCGAGTCGCACATTCTCCCAACCGCTTGCCGACTCCAAGTCATCTTCTAGATCGATGAGACCCCAGAGCTCCATGTTCCGTGGAGCAGGAGTTCGGTCCCATGCTAGGTGAGAAGCGACGTGATCGATGGTGATTTCTTCGACGAGAATGCGTCGCGCGAGCATGATGCCCAGGTGCCCGTGAGAGCCTGCAAATGGCCAGCAATAGCCCGGTTGTGTATCGTAATGAAGCGCCATCGCCGGCCCTTCTGGCCAAGGGTACACGTCCGGGAGAGAAACTTCATTGAATGGCCATAGCTGTTCCATGACCCCCAGTGAATCGCTGTCTGGATCTTCGCGGGACGGCGTAGTTAGATCGGCCACTACTCTTGCGCCCGCAGTATAAAGCGCAAAGTCCACTTTCGTCGTCTCGCCCCAATTCTGATGCGCCACAAGGTCCGATATGATACCAGACTGCTCCCGCATGGTCCTGTGCATGTCCAGCATCATGGACTCGACGATGCTCAAGCGCTGGTACGCCTGGCGAAGAGTCATAGACGTTGGCAACTCGAGCACGTGGGGGGTCTCGTTATAGGTCCAGTACCAGTGGTTATGGATAGGAAAGAGAATGACGGTAATGACGAGGCTCGGACCATCAAATCCAGTTATATGAGAAGAGAACAAGGTGAAGGCAAAAGCGGTCCAAAGGAGGAAGACCAACACGGCAGCGAGATAAGTGTAACCTGATCGGAGGGCACGTAATCCGAAAAGCGGAAGTCGGAGGAGTAGTCGCAAGCCGTCTAGGATGGCCTGAAGACCCGGTGACACGATATACGTCCAGAAGATTCGAACGGCTGGGTAGCTGAAGATCTCGTGGTCCAGCGTAAGCTTGGAGCCTTGCACCGAGATTACGTCCGTGGCCATTGCTCGATGAAAATCAGCCAATTGGCATCCTGTACAGTAACTGCTGAGCTCACGGTAACGAAGGCGAGATGAGAAAGCGACTGAGGGCGATGGCTAGCGGTATCGATGGTGGATGTCAAGGGTTAAGCTTCAAAAGTCCAAGGTCGACGCGTGCTTGCATTGCGGACGGCTACTTATCTGGTCGCCGGACAAGCTGGCAAAATGCTGACGCTGCAAATACCATTCGTAAAGATATGCGTTACAGTACTTGTGTACGTAAGCCTTTCTTGTCGCCTGAATTATTTGAGATTGTAGCTATGCATAGGAAGTACAAATCCGTGCATTGTCGGCCGATCATCTTACTCGATCCTCTTGGGTTTCGCGAGTTGCGGTAGTCCACAGGCAGAAATAGAACGTAACTAATCGCATAGAGGTACAATACGACGAGGACAAGATAAGACTCTGATGCGAACAGCGAGATAACACGGCGGCCGTTCAGGAGAGAGTAGTCCCGGTTATTTGCGCCGGAAAGCGAGCGGTGACGGACTAGTATCTGGAATGCTATGTAACGTCAGCTATCAGGGATAGCAGTAGATACAAAAGATATTAAACGTACCAAATAGTTCCATAGCTCAACTGCGTGAATTGAGAAATGAAGCAAGGCGTTGAGGGCAATTAACGTCGTTGTCCCTGGCTGCTGGCAATGGAGTCGGAGCCAGATGCTCGCATCACACTGCGAAAGATCTTCGAGCAGATGTGGACGGCGTGCACAACAAAGGCTCCACGAAGTGCGAGGATAACACTAGCGTCGACTGACATGCCAGAGTGACGCTAAGCGCCGTCGCGAGGGCGAGATCGCGTAACTCGGGGGACTTGAAGTAAGCGATAGTCCCTTTGGTCGATGTGAGGTAGAGGACAAAAAGCTTGAATGCCTCTGCATCAGGATCAGGGAGATACATTGACGTCTGACGACCCGAGCACGTACCGAGGTTCGGAGGACGACTGGTGGCTCCCTTTCTTGTTTTCGTCGAGCAGGGGGTCGAATAGATCTGGCGAGAGCTGACAAAGCGAACGCGACGTAGTTTGAGATGTCCGTACGCAGCACGATAGGGTCGAGTGTTGCGGCTAATGGATCAGCTATTTGGGAAAGACGGCTGGGCGTCTGTAGCCGACGATAAACTATGGCGCCGCTTCTTTCTGCGCAGACATCTCCTTAAACCGCTGGCACTTCCGGCGCTCTGCTACCGTGGCCCTGTCCGTGGCCATGTCCAGGATTCAGATTCGCGAGGGTGTTGTCGCTTCCCGGCTGTAGTGGCGGAGGCCGGCACAGGAGGATCCACGGCTGCTTTAGGTGCAGCGATAGCCATTTAGCGAGGGACCATAACCCGTGTGACAGCTCTGAATGACGCGGATGATGAGCGATTCACGAAGAGCTGGTGTTCACAACCTTTTGTGATGGCAGACGGGGAGCAGCAAAAGTATACGGAGCAGAGAATATAGGTGCAGCGATCGAGGTGGAAGGAGAAAGAGCTGGGGCGACCGGCGAGCACTGTGAGCAGCAACTGAAGTCATGGAGGGGTGCAGGAGAGCTAAAACAGTGGGCAAGTGGACGCCGGTATGGAGAATTTGTGGTCATCGTTGCAAAGCAAGAGAGAATCCGCGCGATGAGTTGGCGGCTTTGACGACAGCCGCTCCGGCCCGAGACTCCGGGATATACCTACTATGCGGCAATTTCACTCGCTCTCTTTCCCATTCTTATCCGCTGCATCCACTGGAGGTACTTAGAAAACGTCGCAGCATCTGCCGACACATTTCTTGATGTCTGAAACGTCGCGGCTGTGCCACCTCCGCGCCTTAGTAGGCGACAGAACCCGGCCGTCGCTTCGAGCTCACGTTGAGCGAGGTGTCCTTCGCACCCTGCTAAAGAGTTTACGCAAGTATATAATAGGCAGTAATTCAAGCCGGCCACTCTATGTCATACATTTACGCCTCATCAAGGTCTCCCGGCCGATGTGGGTCTCCGAGTCGCTACCGATCGCGTCCGTGTTACAAGACCTCATAGAGAGGTGTAGAATAAATTGAAGCTGGAACCTTGCATGCTCCTTATATTCATGTGTGCCACACTTCCGCCATTACAGATGAATGGGTCGTTGAAACAACAGATATGCCAGCGCATCCTCTCAATATATCGAGGGAGCCATGCGCGCCTGGAAGCTCGGCATCCCAGATGATAAGTCTGATCGGAGACAACCCTCCACATTGTGCCCGCAAACAGAGCGCCTGACACAATGACAATGGTATGGAAGGCAAGGGCGTGAGCCAGGCAGCTGCTAGAGCAACTTCCTCGAGGAGAGGCAAAAGGTTTATGTGCTCGAATAACGTGTTCGCAAGATTCAGCCCAGCATGCATAGTCGGAGCTCTTGACGCTGAAACACCCGATGAACCAATGTTTATGGACACCAGTTTAGTCAAGGGTTTCAAGAGCCCATTCCAGGATGCACTCTCGATAGCGGGATGCTCTACGTCAAGGGAAGTAACGGCTGTGCGTACCACCGGCCAGTGTACCATGGCTGTAAGAATAGCCAGAGAGCACAGAGCCGCGTGTTCGTCAACGAGTTGCTCCGCAAATAGAACGGAGTAGACTGAATCGCGGGTGTCACGATTGATAAACGCGATGCTGGTCAGGCTGGGAACGTCTTCGTCGAAGGACTCCTCCTGTCTAAGTTGCAGTGTGAAGCCTGCAGAGTCTTGCGCGATGTTTGTCTCTCGAGAAGGTGCAAGATGACGCGTACAAGAGACCGAGATATTCTCGGTCACTTCTGCCAACATTGTGGCAGAATCATGTCCATTCAATAAGTCCAGGAAGAACAAATCCAGTCTACTGGCAGCAGGTAAGACAAGGCGGCTTATGAGTGCGGCGGAAAATGATGACGATGATTTGAGATAGAATGTTTGCATGCGTGGAAGGTGTACAAGGCTGACACGTCTCAATTGAGGATCGCTGCAACCTGCGCAGCCTTCGCAGTAGAAATCCTCCAAGGCTGGGAGAAGCAAGAAAAGTTCAAGTAGCTCGTCAAGGCAAGACCAAACAGAGCACGTGAGAAGACGCAATCTCACGAGCGGGCCCATAAGGAGAGGGCAACGGATATGAACGTTGCAGCCACTCAGGTAAAGGTCCTGAAGTCGAGTGGCTGGTGCACCACCAAATATGTCGTTGGGGAATAAGAGCTGGGAGTCTGGCTCATCGATTTTGGCGTAGGCATCCCAAGCAACATAGAGATTCTCCAAGGATGAAGGTGGCACCGGGAAGGTGGATAGTATGCGCGCTGCCTCTGCAAACGCTTGAACCGTATCCGGACTGTACGTCAGACGCATTGATCGAATCCGGTCCCATTGACCATGTATCACGAGCTGGATTGCCCGATTTGTATCCATAGGGGAAGCACCTCCCCAGTTGCAGTGATGGATGACTATATCAAGAGGGCAACACTTGGATCGATCAAGCGCGCAAATCGTCCATTCCCACCCATAACCGAGAACAAGTGGGGACCAGAACGACGGGCTGCATAGTAGGATCACCCGCCAATGTTGGCAAACCAGAGAGAGGGACAGATATCTATCCAGCGCACGCACGCGGTCGGATGGGAACAACCAACTGTCGAGCAGAAGCGGCCTCGCTGAATCCTTGAAGTGTTCAAAGATGAGAAACAGGACATCGTCAGGAAGGTTGTCCGTGGACGATTTCCCCCAGAGAAGGAGCTGCAGCGCGCGTTAGATTACAGAAGGCCGTAGTGCGACATAGTACGGCCGGAAACGAACCTTGAGTTCGCGAACACTGTTAAGTTCGAAAGGATAGGACTTCTGGAAGCAATGAAACATAGTGACGCAGGAGATATGTACACCACGCCGTCGCATGGTGATGAAAAACACAAGCAACTCGATGGTATATTTCATGCGCGCCGACAACAACATACTGCGAGATCGCCAGTACTGTAGGATCCCAGGGCACGTATTGGTCTGAGCATTCAGCCTTTTGAAGCCTCTATCGAGAGATGCTATAGCACATAGGACCGGGTAGGCGATGTAGAAGAGGATTTGGGCGCCAATGGAGTCGGATCTGGCGGGTACACGGGTGGGTAGAAGGTTCAGGGACATCATATGCATTACTAGAACTGCCCCAACTAAAGTAGCCTCGAGGTATTGGGGACAGTGCTCGCACTGCCCGGGGGTTACGCTGATCTGGAGCTCGTGTAGACCTCGGGGGGTAACATGGGAGAGTATACATATTTCCTAACTTACAGTTAATTATGAATACATGAGCGGATGTCTTTGAGTCTACCGGCGCACCTGTATCAAGTCTAGGACCGACACCGACAGATAATCCTCGAAATCGCTCATAGTGTACGTTGTCAAGATCCGCAGCCGAGAGCGTCGGGTTTGCCCAATGTCGAGGTAGGTCTCAACGAGTGACACGCCCCACTTCTCACGTCTGGGCTTCCTCTCACGACCACCCACACGAGATTCAATCAAATGCTTTCGGATGGCCGCTGACCGCGCGCAAAGATACAATATCTAACCGTATCTCGGCTCTTCACACTATAGGTTACTGCATAACAACTTGCTACTGTTTCCCGCCAACCACTTTGGGAACAGAGCCACCAAGTTCGTAACTAAGACACTCTGGTAACTAGCCCTTTCACACTAGAACACGGTCTCGCTCTACCTTGACGTTTGCGCCGTACCTCGCAGTAACGACCTCGCCTTCCATGCTCATATAGTTCACCCGATCCCGCGTTTGTTTGTCACACACCACAGTGCCAACCTCTCACTGCCCACCCACAGCTCGTGCCGGCTGCCGTCGTCCCTCTTAACAAAGCGCCCACGGAGAAGGCGCGTACCGTGTTCGAAGCCTTCTTGAAGCGACCAGCACACTCGTACTTAACGCCGTCACCGATCTCAGTCTCCTCGCTGTGCTCAGGGCGAGCAACCCAACCAATACCGCATGTCTCGTAGAACGCAAGACGCATCGAGCGGGTCCTCGTCGTTAAGCAGGCGCATGCCGTCGTCGTCGATGATGATGTTCGAGGTACTTCCCTGGCGCGCGTACATCTGCACAGCCTCCTGAGCGACCCGACCGATGGCACGCCGAGTACAAGAAGTTGTTCCCGTACACGTCCCGCTCTCCAGGGGGCGCGATAGCGAGCCTGAGCGACGAAGCCGTGCGGTGTGAAAGGGGTATACAGTATATTTCGGCGGACCAGAGATCCTCGCCCACGCACGACCGTTCAGCAGCAGTCCGTCAACGCTGGCGGCGTTCTAAAGGTGTTTAGTCTTCATGTATGCACGCACGGCGTATATGTAGACGAAGGGGTTGTTGCAAGTAAAGTGTGTCGACGACGATGAAACATGCACCAACGGCAAGGAAGACGTATGACCAGGAGGTGGAGATAAACGACCGGGAGTATTGTTAGTGGTATAGTCCGGAAAGCAGAGGGACAGATGTAAAGAGAGAGCTCTATAAGCGAGTGTGTACGAGTGGAAGGTACAAACAAAGAGTACAGCAACAAGAGCAGGTGAGGCGAGCAGACAGGATAGGGATAACGGCAACTGCAGAAGCGTCCGGGGAACTAATAATAACATTGTCCGAAATGCGATAGGTGAAGGGTGCTGAGGATTGCGAGTGGGAAGATGACAACTAATGCTGAACCGTCGACGCACTATTGGAGGGGTACGAGCGACGTTGCGCAGATGGTCACGCCGGCGAGGGTGATGACGGAGACTAGCAGCGGGAAATAGAAGCGCATGAAGATTTAGGGTACCTCCTCCGAGAAGTTCAAGAGCTCGTCCTCCTTGACCGTCGCGCGTCGCGCCCTACGTCATGTTGTAACTGAACAAGCGCGCGAGGATCGACTGTGAAAGTGAAATCCCGAGTTTGCCTAGGAAACTATAGGGTGCGGCGTTAGCTTCATCAATGAGCAAGAAGGCGAAGGGAACATAACGCACAAGAACAAGATCCACGTTAGGTTGATGAGGAAGCCATGGAGCAGGCTCTTCGCGCCTAGGCGGTACTTAAGTATAGTGCAGCTGACGTTACCCGAACTGAAAAATACGACGGCGGTGGCGAGCCGGATCTTGTCGACGAAGAACTGGAAACCTGGACCGACGGTCAACACATGTGCGGAGGTATACGCAGGCAAAGAAACTAACCCAGCAAGATGTAGTTATTGACACTAATAGCCACCGGTACCACGGCGGAACCAGTAGATGAGCGGGTCGCAGAGCAGCTCCGAGCAACCGTACGAGTACTTTGCCAGCGGTTAAGCACGTCGACGACGTTGAGGGGCACACCCTCCCCGAATTAGCCCTCCGAGTAGTTTGTCCAGCGGATGATGTATCCGCGGAGCTGCAGACGAAGCGCCACGTCAAAGTCCGATCTTCTCGATAACGTGCATGTCGATGGACGCAGCGTCCTGCACGGCCTACCAGGCCATGATGGCGTTGTGACCAGAAAAAGGAGCGACCTCGCCGTTGACGCAGGAGCACGATGTAGACCTGTTGATACGACGAATGAAGTACGCGATGCCGATCTCGAAGTGATGGTTTGCAATCTGCATGCCATCCAGATCGTGCTGAATAACGAGGATCGTAGGGCACTCGACCATCTCGCGCGCGGTGTCACGGAAACAATCCTCGGGGACAGCGGGGTCGAAGTCGACGATAAGAACGATCTCGTCGACACGACAATTCTGACCGTTGTGCGCCCATGGCTTCCCGCGACAGCCGAATTCCTCGTAAACCTCGTTAACGGCAGCCTCGAGCGCGCGGTCCTCAAGCGGAATTTGCAACTCCACCGGATTGGTCGAGCTGTCACGGGCACACTGGAATCGGACTGCTGGTCCTGGAGCACAATGTTTGTCCACCTTACGGTGGAGCTGAAGCGCGTAGATCTGAGTCTCGAGTTAGCGACAATCATCAAAGCGTATATAGAGAAGGCGCGTACCATGTTTTAAGCCTTCTTGAAGCGACCAACACGCTCGTACCTGACGCCGTCGCCGGTCTCAGCCTCCTCGCCGTGCTCAGGGCGAGCAACCCAGCCAATATCGCGTCTCGCAGAGCGCAAGAGGCATCGCGCGGTCCTCGTCGTTGAGCAGGCGCATACCGCCATCTTTGATGAAGATGTTCGAGGTGTCTCTCTGGCGCGCGTACGTCTACATAACCTTCTTGAGCGACCCGACCGATGGCATGCTGCATAAGTATATGAGAATTGAGATTGTGGGCAAGACGCAAAGATGAGAGGACACACAGAGCGGAGACCGTCCTTTTAGATAGGTATGACGCTCGTAACGTGCGACAGGTTGGCGTCGACCTTCTTGTTCGTGGTCGAATTCTCATGATGATGAGCGGTGGGACCGATGGCTATAGTGACCTTTGTACTGCACGACGCCGTCAAATCAGCTACGCCGCGTCCAAGCATGAATTCATGGATGAAGACGAACCAGCGAAACACAGATCCAGAAGGGGAGCACTGCCGCGAGAAGGAGATGAGTGTAGTCGCCGTCTTGCCTTCATTCGGCCAACAAGATCTTGAGACCGTTGCCGACGTAGACTATAGTCCCGTATCAGCAACCCACAAAAAGGACATGCACATTGACAATGCCGCTCCATACCGCTGTATATCCAATGTGGAACGCTTGCTGGGATTCGCAGTGCCGACATCCACGACGTCCTGGCCGATAGGGACTTCTACAGTATCGGTCTTCTTCCCGTAATACCAAGTTCGCTTCGTGCTTGTCTTGTTCGTAGGCACCAGGCCCTTCTCGACGTCTCTCGGAGTAGACGGCTCGTCGCGACCGACAATCCTTGGACTCGCGAAGTCGTGTCCGCTGGCGGAGCTACCCGACAACAGTATGGTGACCGCACGCGCTGTCGAGATACAAGCCATGGCCATTCTTTGAAGTCAATGAAGCGACGCAGGGTCGGTTGTTTGTGCCCCGGAGAAGGCGGATAAGACGCCTCTCAGAGCCGTTGACCGTTTGTCCGATTTTAGCTGGGTCCTCGGTGCAGACGGGTACACGCTCGTCACGGATGTAGGCGACGATTTACTTTCTCTCCGTGCAGAAGAAGCACCGTCGTGCCGTGATCCGGATGCGCGAGTTGGGGTCCACGCAGACCGACTTGTGCTTGGGTCCTCTGCACGTCGAGAAATATCTAGTCGCAATAAAGCAATGTCGGCAACGTGCACAGGAACGTCGACGAGGCACCTGACTGTGCTAGAGGGACATCAAGAGAAGCCTGCGATGAAGCGAGAGACAACGCAAAGATGAAGGCGGCTTGACGGGATGAAAGGCCTTCAAGATGGGATGGGATGGTGGGTGTGATACGCAACGAGAGCGCGTCACCTTGAACTGGTGACATCTGTGACTGCCTCGTTGACCACCATCGCGTCTCCACTCATTTCGCTTCCTTGTTACCCTGATGTCAGACCCACGAAAGCTATCGTGACTAGCTAACTGGTACACCTCGACTTCTTTACCATGATCGTATCTTCGCTGGTATCTGGCATGTCATTCGCAGCCCTCAAATTACTGTTGTTGTTCACGTAGTAAGTCCGAACCAACGATGCTTGATAGCATCCTTTAACGCCTTCCATAGTAGCGAGCAGTGCGGTCGCATCGCGCCTAGGAATGTGCTAGCTATAACATACTCGCTTCCGCTATCTGATTGGTATCGTGTCGGTGCGTGTAGCATCAGATAGTTGCCTTTAGCTCTCGTATGTCTCGTTAACATGTCACCCTCTATTAGACCGAAATATACCCGCGTAAGATGCACTATCTGCTCGAACTGCATATAATGTGTCTAATGCGCGATAACAGCCTTAGATGCTCTCCTTTCTTCGCCTATTTCAGCAAGCTTTTGGCCAGGCCTGCAGCGGTCATAAATCCGCAACTGGTTGACCTTTATGCTCGTCACCTGGACCTACTGCCGGCTCTGAGATACCTCAGAGCAACAGTGGTTTGTACAGAGCTTGCATTGGGAGCTGCTTTTATGATGTATGTACTTGTGTCAAGTCTTGGGACGGTTTCGTGATTGATCTATCCACAGGTTCGTTCGCAGCGCTGGAGACCGACGTGTCCAGAGCCTCGTCTTGGCATCAATGTACTCGCATCCTGTTCTGGTCATGGTTGACCACATCCGCATACAGTACAATGGCTTTGCACTGAGCCTGCTTACGGTCTCTATTATTTGTCACAAACAGGTGGAGCGTATCAACTGAACGTCCCATCAAGATGGTATTAACAGTTGCTCAGGGAAGACATCTATTGGGCACGACAGTGTTCTCCGTGCTGGTTAACTTTGATATCAACTACTTACGGTTCGCTGTACGTTTTGCCTGACAACATAATCTCTTGTGGTTCACTTAACGCTGATTTCGCTCAGCCAGCGTACTGTGTCTACACTCTCGGCACCTATTGCATGTCTCCATCGGGAACAATATTGACGGCGAACATCCTGTCTACTTTTAACGCAACTCTCGGCGTATTCGTGTTGTCCTTCGGACCGTTCGTATGCATGGGACAGGCAAATCGAATTCTCTCCGGCCTTACTTCGACCATGTTCAGCGAGTCCAGCAGCACAAGCTGGACCTTGAACATGCGTTTTCTCTTAGTATTGATAGACCATGCCATGTATGTCGGTGAGTTTGAACACTAGTGATCGTCTTGGAGGGGCAGCACGCTGAAGTTATTAACTACATCTTAGGCCTCAATTGGAACGATAGTCGGTTTGGTGATTTGCAACCAATCAACGCATCATCGAGCAGCCCCTTCCTTGTTCTTCCCCCTCTGCGGCCGATGCACTCATACTCCATCGCTACCATGGTGCATGCCGGTATTCTCTTCAAGCTCTGGCAGAGGCCGAACCACCTTTCATTTGTCATGGCGCTGAATCTATGCGCATATACCTGTATGCTATCGGACTGGATTCTGCAAGATAGCGGAATCCTCTGGGTTCTCTTGACAACCAGCGTCCTCGCCGTTGAAGGGAATTTGTCCCCGTCGCTCTTTTTCATACCTAACCTGGCGGCCGTATGTTCAACGTTTGTGGTGCTTTGCACGGAGAAGGGTTTGTGGCGTTCATACTGAACTGGGTGCAAGATGCTCAATCAAGGTTGACAGAGAAAGGGCTACTCACAGGGTACACATTGTTATGGGCAGTTTGTATGTTGTTGCCAGCTCATCAAGATTTGCGTCGGTATGATATATTTTATTCTCGACGCTTCTATGAATGACGTCATCATATTTAGAAGCCTGGGTCGCACAGGTGTTTACATGAAGAAGGCGTACATGGTTGGTGTTTGCATAACTGTGGCGTCGGTGGCCTTGTATGCAAGCCGCGAAGGAAAATCGTGGCCTTTCCTTCACAAGTCGATCAATCTGCTCTGCATAACCGGGTTCACATGGGCTTACTTCCGTACAACCTGTCTGTATCTTAGGCAGTGAATCCACTGCATTGTTCCCACTCCCCGCAGTATCGCTCACGATAAAAACCCTGAATTACAGGAGGACTGACATGGCTCAGCCCCTCCATCGACGGAGCGTGCCCCAAGCCGCACATGGTAGAGCGTGGCACCAAACGCCGGCGTGTACTCTCTAGAGACGAAGAAGCGGAACGTGATTGGCGCGTTACCGTCGTCTCGGCAGTCGGGTATGTACTTGAACACATTTATCAGCGTTTGAGATAACTGGCTCCGACCGCGAGCGGAATCGAGAGATGATAATTCATGCCTCACTTCCCCAGTTGACACACTCTTCTCGGTTCTGGCTAGCCAGAGACGCGTTAAGCGACTTGCCCGCTGGTCCATCATCAGTTGCGACTGCTTCACTGAATTCCTCATCGGGGATAACCGCAGGCTCAGCGCGACGCTTCAGCCAAACGGAGTGCGCGGCAGATTCAAGGAGAGATGGAACACGGTGGTTTCGGTTGCTCTGCGAGTTAGTTGGACTTAGCGATGTTGCGTGTGCAGTCGAGTGGACGCAAGAACCGAGCACCAGACGAATCGATCAGACTCGTGAAAACAAGTCTTGACTCAAGGAACCGACCAGTCGCGTCTCGGAAAGGACCGGACAGCGCCGCGTGATCTCTCTGCATATCCTCTTTCCCCTGCGCCATGATCGCACGAACCTCCGGCTTCTGACACTACATGCTTGAGAGCGATCATGCGAACTCGATTGGCAAAGTGCAGCCCAATTGACTGAGAGATGGTGTCAAAGACTCTGTCACCTGAGTCCTACTTAGTATTGGGCTTCCTCCGTGCTTTTGACCCTCCTCCGCTACGGCACCAGATTTTGTCAACTCCTTTGTCATGAACCTTCTGTGTGTCGTATCTTAGAACATTTCCACGCCTGCTTACGAAACTATATTGCTCCTATCACTTTGCCCCCATTCCGGGTTCCATCTCCCCCTCTTTCTCTCTTTCTTTATCGCAACACACTTCTTACTGGTTCGCTCATCCCAAACACGTGTTCTTTACGACTCGTTTTCAACTTCCTGTCTCCGCGCGTCGGCTCTATCCTATAAAAGCGATACCGACATGCAACCCGTGAGGCAATACTGCGACACATATCTCACCATCACTCGCATGATGACCTTCCACCTATCCCTTAGCGTCTCCTTGACGAGCCTCAGCATCTAATGACCCTCTTCCGAGATGTCTCATTGTACTGTGAGCCGTGGAGTGCTTGCGCGCTAAACGCGACTACAGGACATTAGTCACTTCATGTTTACCTTGGGCAGACGGTCAGGCCAAACTCGCTGCACAAGGCGACGCAAGTCCGCGAGAGGCGCTACCCGCGTACCTCCATGCGGCGCCGCTACCGAGTCTGTCCGCTACAAGGCAAGAGTACGCGCGACGACTCAAGGTACGCTGGCAGGAGGATTGGACGCAGTCCCCGCGCTATGCGCGTCATCGCAACTGGGCGCCAGACGCGACATCCAAGAAGCACCTCGAGGCGACGAATGGCCTCTCGCGGCGCGACAGCACGGTGCTGTTCCAACTTCGGTCGGGACATGCACCGCTGAACGCCCATCTTCACCGCATCAAGTGCGCGGACTCACCAGTCTGCGAAGCGTGCGGTGAGGATGACGAGACGGTCAAGCACTTCGTCTACGAGTGCCCGGCGCGGATGGCCGAGCGGCGAAGAATGAAGCGGGCTGCAGGTAAGGCATGGCGCAGCCCGGGCTTCCTGTTCGGGAACGAGAAGGGCATCAAGGCGTTAGTGGCGTTTGCGCGGGAGACAGGACGGTTGCGGTGGGAGAAGAAGGATGACGATGCGGGCAGGCCAGAAGATGGAATGGGAGGACGGGGGACAGTTGATGGGAGAGGTGGTATCGGGGAGGTGGATGAGGAGAGTACGGAAGAGGATGGGGACGAGGATTTGCTGGAGGACGAGGATGATGGGGATGGAGGCGAGACGGAGGGCGGCGAGAACGGGGAGGCGGGGGATGGCTCGGTCATGGATGTGTTCCTGCGAGCATTCGGGATGGCGCCGATAAGGAGAGAAGGAGGGGGGAATGGGGTACGAGATCCGGCGTAGACGAGATGTCGCGCTCGGACCGACTAGCGAAAACGGAAGCACGCCGCAGAGCGGCACCCACCGACCACGACCAACATGCACATCAAGCCCGCATAGCGGCACGACGGACACGAAAAGGAGGATTCTATTGAACACGGACTAGTAGTTACACTTCATGTAAGACCGGTCCAGGGCTTCGCGCCCAAGTCAGGTCTAGTAAAAGGCCGTCGGCGCCTTCGGCGCGACGACTACGTCTCAAAAAAAAAAAAAAAAAAAAACCTTGGGCAGTCGATATTGTACTTACGTTAGAGTTAAGGGCGAGTCAGACTCGTCACAGCGTTTTGCAGCATTGTCCTGCACGTCGACATCAAGGCAAAGGGTGAGAGGGCTCCACAAGATGAAATACAAAGAGTTGGTCTGTGGGACCTCGTGGGATCGTGAGGACTCATCCATCCATCCAATAGCATGTGCCCTGAAGTCCTGATCTGACGACGATCTGTACAACTATACGAGACTTTCCATAACCGTAATCGGCTGGCTGAAACGCACGGGTGTCTCCCACTGCACTCCTGCTCATCAACATCCCGTGTAAGGAGCAGCGCGGCACGCTCCTCGATCTTCGACACTCAACGTGATTCAGCTCCGCATATGTTAAGAATACTTCATGAGCGCCTTCCGGATAGCGTGGGGAACCGTGATATGGCGCTTCCAGGCCACGAGAGCCCGTCAGGCTGCCAGTGAGTTTAGAGGGGCAGGCATTCACTACCGGCATGTCTTCCTTGGTGACTGCGTCGGGTTCCTTGCCGGCTCTTGACGGTTTCAACCGGTAAGTATACGTCATCCCATGTGCTGTCCGTGGTTGGTAAGTCAAATGCCGCCGGTGCAGAGGTTGCTGCCGCTCATGGGTCTTTGTCTGTGATGAGATTCACACGTTAGATATCACCCAACATGTTATTCCATACCCAATACTGTCGGACAAGCAGCTCATTGACCGTGCCTTGCACGACGTTCGCTCCGGGACGCCTGAAGATAGACGTCGCGACTTGCCAGGCGAAGTGTTCGCAACGGCTGCCACCGCCCGTAAATTCGACAAGCGGGTGGGGGTCATTCTAGATTGCTCTTTCAGTACGCATGCACCCAATGAATCAGGAGTCAGGAAGGCGTTGCGTGGCAGTAGCCAGGCAAGGGCTTGTTCAACGAGATCCACGACGGATACTTCGCAGCGAGTCCTTCAAGGAGTCTACACTCAGTACATCGTGTAACATAGCATACAGAGCGGCCTTGCCCCCCGTGAAAGCCATACGGGTTAGATATTGAGCGTCGTACCGTAACCCCATACGGAGCATCAGTACATTGTCCCGAGCTTTAGATAAGTACGGAAAGCTCTCGATGGGACACGGCGAGCCGTTAACATATACAGCATCGCCCAGGGTCGACGTGAACTGGAGGCTACCAGTACGAGGATCTAAGCATTGTCTTCATAGCGTATACGCAGCATGCAAAGACAGGAAGAACCAAAGCTTGACCCGGTGGCTGGCTTGGCACTAGCGGCAATCTACATGAGAGAGTCGCTCATGGCAGTAGATAGGCAAAGCTGTCGTCGCGTAGCATGCGAACTTGCGAAGCGCGTCAATCGTGGCTCCCGCGTTCATCACATCCCTGGTCTAGCACGTTGCACTCCAACTACCACCATCTCCGCCTCCAGCATCTCTCTCCGCCTATCATTCGGTCTTCCTCGGATCGTGCATCGCTTGAATCATCAACACGGTTTTCACAATACATGTTCTATGCTCCGCGCTTCTGGCCGTGCCTGTCCAACGTTCAACGTCCAACGCAAGTGGGGCGCGATCCTCTGGATTGACATTCCACGAGTCTCTGAACGAGCGCTGCACGCTTCCTAACATTCCCGACTCCTCTCCCTCTCCGGACCTATGCACGTCAGATGAAAGTTGTCGACACCGTTGCATTTAGTGGAGCAAGCGCAGCAAAGAAGGATATATTAAACCAGTGCGTTTTTCTTCTGCCACCCTACGTATCTCTCCGACTGACCATGATCGTCCTGGCAGTTCAATGTCCACGTGGTTATATCTCCCCGTGTATCGTCTCTCCTCACGCTGCACCGTATCCTCCTTCCGGCCCATCCAGTCATGTATCTCGATGCAATCTTCTCTTATTATCTTCGATTGACCCGTCATACCTACCCGTGCTTAGCCTCGGAATCAAGTGTTTACGGATAACTCGCTTTTCCGATATCCTCCGTCCGGTTCTTCCTGTCTTTCCAGCGGATGTATGCAGCATTTAGCTTTTAAGCGATGCGTGTGTGCGATGCTATCTCGCAGGTCACGCGCAAGGCTATTGCGGGCCTGCGCTAATCTGCTAATCTCTCAAACTCGCGGTTTTATTGATGTCCTTGTACGCCTACGCTAGGTGTTGCTCAGGGGAAGCAGTTGTCACGAAATATGCATATGGGCCAGAGCTCTTCATCGAGATAACACCGCCTGTTGTGACTGATTCATAGCAGACTGCACGCAACACAGAGCTACCTCAGGTCTGGAGCATATCAGCAAATCTAACTTATACGCTCATAGCGCTTCCCTCCGAAGACTTCTGTGATCCCACAGCTCAGTGGCGAGTACACTTACTGCTGTACTGTTGTCGACATTGTGCATTCTCACTTCCCGAGCGCACACCGCTGATGTGCACCCCGCGAGTCCGCCGCAAGCTGTATCACGGCGCATGAAGCCAGTAGCCAGCAGTGCGAGCTTGCGCCAGAGAGTGGGCAGCCATTCATGATCCTATGCAATGTCATGCGAGCCGATAGTCTCACTCCGCTTCGCGCGCTGCGAAACCTGGGATTGATCGAGAACGCTCAAGACCACTGAATCTACAGCGCGACACAGAGATCTCGCGACAGTATTCAAGACGCTCATTGCGTCCGTGAGGTCAGTCCCATTCTTACGGGGGGCGATATCTGAGACCGAGTTTTGCTCCTGACTTCCGCTAACAGATTGCGTCAACATTTTCTCCGCTTGGTTGGGTTTGGCACGCTCGCGTTATTAGCTAATGACAGAGTGCGTACAGAGATCTCGACGCTCGCTAGGACATTGGCCGTGTTCAATAGTCTCATGCACGCCGGCCTGGTTCTGCGCTTTCATATCTGAAGGCGCCGAAGAGATGGCGCTCACCCTATCCCGCAACTAAGCCGAGGCCAATATCGTCAGTTCACCATATCCCGATAGCGCCTTCTTACAGACAGGAAATTGTCACTCGAACAGCTAACTTGGCTGACGGTAGGTTTTGCCCTGCTGCGTGCTCGGCGAGTCGGCTACTTTCGTGGTTATTGGATCCTCGAGAATCGTTTTTGACGCGTGGACTAGTGAGGAACGGCATCTCAGTGCACGCCGGGCAGCCCAGCCCCCTCCACACACACACACACAGGATCATGCTCTGCGGGATCACGCAGCGTGAGCACGCTTTGCGCCTGTACTGATCACCGTGTCTGTGTCGCACGGGGCCCGACCGCGCTGTTTACGCGTCTCGCGCCCTCGCCTCGCGTCCGATTAGAAAAACCCCTTCCCCTTCACCATCTTACTCTACTTCCTCCGCTTCCGGCCAGATCGTGGAGCTCACGAAAGCCAGACCGTCTTCCTGTAATGACTTCGCGCTCTCACTGACGCTGCGAATTTGCGCTTCGCTCCATACGGGGCGTGGTCTTCACAGATTGACTCGTGTGCGCTACCCACGTCGAGGACTGCTAACCGTGCAGAAGCGCTAAGATGTCGGTACCTGAAGCCGACGCACCTCGACCTGCAACTCATCGATAGAAGAAATGGAAGACAACTCTCGTGGCTGCAGTGAGGACCATGCTTTCCGCGTGGTGCTCTGCGAGTGTATATAAATGCAGGCTCGTATCACAGCGTCGTTATCCAACATCGCCATCTCCTAACGAAACCCACTTCGGCGACCAACAACAGGTTCGTGTAGTCATACGCAAAAGCATTGATCCCAATTTAACGAATCTCTCCCTTGCGTTAGGACATACCATGGCCGACCTTGAACGTCCTGCCTGGCTTGCTCCCGTTGTCTTTGTCGTACAACGTGTTCAGAGATTTTTCCTCGCATCTCTCGCTCGCTTTGCACATCTATGGAGGTTCTGTTCTATGGTCGAGCGTTGCGCCCTTATTCTGCTTTATACCAATATCCTCGTGGCTTTCTGGCTTCTTCTCCACCGCCCTACCAGCTCTGCCGACTGGCTTCGCGCCCCTCATGTCCCAGCGATTGAAATAAACTGCACGGCCGCGGAGGTGGTCTCGCTGTATAGCGAGAGGCCGGACTTTGCCTTGCACACCACCGGCGGCGATATCATCCACGATCTTACCACACCTTCTCTCCAGGACCAGACGTTCTTCTCGCTCATTTGGGATCGCGATGCCGGTGCATACGACCTTCCCTGGCCTGGCAAAGGCCCTCTGATGGCTATTCACCACGAGACCCAACCAGGGCACTGCTGGTCCTTCCCCGGATCGAGCGGTCACCTCGGCGTCAGCTTGGCCAAGCGCATCTTTGTAGAGGGCGTCGTGATAGACCATATACCAGCGCATTTGACGTGGGACCTTACGCCCGCTCCTCGTCGTATGGAGGTTTGGGGGCTGCTGGGCTCACGTGCGGACGTGCAGATCCTCACAGGGTCAGGTTTGAGCGGAGTCGCAGTGCGGCGTCAGCGCTCCCGGTTCGGGGATAGAGTTTTCCTGCGTCTGGCTCATTTCGAGTACGACATCCATGCTCCTGCCGCTGTTCAATCCTTTGCTGTGGACAGCAACATCCGAGCGTTGCCCATTTCATTTGATGTTGTCGTCCTGGACGTGTTAGACAATTGGGGCAATCAGAACCACACGTGCCTGTATCGTTTCAGAGTTCACGGTGTACTTGGTACGTATTCCTTGTGCTTCACTGGCCACCGTCAAGCTGATATGACTACCAGCGGGAAACCCGGAAACGCCAATGTCGCCTATTGCAGCCTAGAGCTTGCACCTTTCTCATTCCACTTCCTCGTATCTATGTGCCACGTTATCTTGACCTCATTGTCTCTTCTGCTCGTATCCTTCTTGTATCTTATGGTAGCCGCGTCTTTACCCAATATTGAGGATAGCTGGTCGTTCCTCCTTTTGTTAACATAGACAGGCCCTTCATTCGGGAAGCATCTGAGAGCATCATCGCACTCGTCTGGTCACGGATAAGACTAGCAAGCGGCGTAGAGTCTGAGTTGTATTGACCGTCGCTGCCGAGTACAATGGCGACAGGGCTAGCCGTGTCAGGGATCGCGATGGAACGCTTGTAAACTGCCCGCATCCCGCAGACGACACTCGCAGATACTTCGCGCCTTGCAAGGGCGTTCCGAGAGCGCATGCGTCCGATGAGGACAGTCACGGCAGCGGTAGTATATGGCGGATGCGCTATGTTCCTGCAGACGAGGAGGCCGTGTGCAGGAAGATGAGGCACGATACGAAGGACGCCGCGTTATTTGGTCATATTGACATTGCTTTGGGCGAAGGCCAGGCGAAGGTTGCGTTCGACACGACTTGCTCCCGACCTCGATCTTCGTCTCCGTTGGCTCATAATCTGTCCGCTGCTTGCCTAATCTCTACATCATCCCCGCAGCCTATGACCATACCCTCGATTGAATCTCCCTCTACCGTCAGCCCCGCTGCCTCCGCCATCGACTCTCATTCCCTCCCTCGCACGCTCTCGTTCCTTATCTCGCACCCCTCCCCCCTGCGACTGCACAATCTCTTCTTACCTCTCTTCCATGTCGCGCATTCTTCCCTCTCTCGAACTGCCACGTCTCTCGCGACGAGACTTCCCTGTCGCTTTAGCTCTGTAACCATTCATGAAGCCTGCCGGCGCGTCACAAGTATTGGGAGTCCCATTCTATATCGATACATTCATGGCTCAGCGCTCATCGCAGCCGCCATATCGAAACATAGGGTCGGAAGATTCGCCAGCTCCCAAGCCTCCCTGTTACCGCCACCTTCAGAGGTTCCATCTCGTACTTCATTTGTACTATATGAGCTGTATTCCCCTCACTGTTCCCCTGCTCATCCGAATTCGATGTACTTTTGACAGTGTTGGACTGCTCTGAGCAGCCGCTATCACTACAGAACTTCATCCAAACAATAGTGGTACAGATGGGCATCGACGCGACTTGGTAAGGTCCTCGCCTGCCAAGCTGACTCGCACCCGCTCCCATCTTGCTGCCTATTTCGTACTGGCCGTCGGCAGTGGTGATTCGGGGCGTATCATGCCCAACACGGCGCGTTGCTCGCATTATATGTCTTGTGACGTATCATCGACGTGCGCACAGTTTGATTATCGCCCTTTGTGCGGCCCAGTACTCAGCATGGTCTCCGTACCGTCAGTCTCACCGAGGCGCTGACGTAGCATAGAGCTGTGCTCGTCCGCAACTGCACTCTTGCTCTCATACCCGTTGAAGGAACTGACCAGCTTGCGCAGCAGCTCACAGTGTGCACGCGCTAACTTATTTCGCGCGCTAGCTTTTCTCTTACCCTTGGCATCGCGTCAGTAAGATCGTGTATCGACAAATGCGTGGTCACGGGGACCTGTGCGGCCGAGAAATGGGTACCAAAGATTGACTGCTGCGTACACAGTCCTCTGAAGGAGATGCATTGATGGGTATCCTGCTTGAGCCGGGACATATGAAGGATTCGCCATGAAGGTTGTGACTACTAGAAAGCAAGCGGCGACGTCTAAAGCCTCATGAAAACTGTTTCGCGCAGGGTGAGCCCTGGAGAGCGGCACGACTCCTGCGCTGGCAATTCTGGTCGAGGGGAAACACGGTTTGATGATGCACTACTTTGCGAGATGTCCGCCTGAAAGACCGAGTCCGCTTCCTAGCAATACATAATATTCCATACGATTAACAGACGATATGTAATCAAAAGCTCAAGAGCCACGGCGTGATAGTAGACATATACGGGAAAAAACATGACATCGTGCACAATCGTCGGTGACCGGTGAAGCTGGTGAAGTACTATCTCGTGTTACGACCGATCCTCAACCTTATTCCAGGCACCAGGTCCCTTCCGCTTCCAGACACGAATCCTGGCCGCACCATCCCCACCGCCTAAAGCACCCTCACTCTCGCTCGATACTTGCACGAGGCGGAGAGATGGATGGTATTCGCATTGGGCTATCCAGCGTTCTGCTGCAGCGTCTTCTTCGTCAGCAGGTAGCCCTACGCGACGGAGCAACTTCAAGCTCAACGACGACAGCCATCCCAGACGGCGCAGATCGGTAGCGAAGGTATGACGGTTGATCGCAAAGGGCATATGTTCCTAGATTGATCAGTTTGGCGAGCTGAAATCGTGATTGTCTTGACATACCATATGAAAAGCGCCGCGGTATTCTTGTAGTGAAAGAACCTCGACACGGGGTGCGACGCGTACGATGTTCGACACTAGCGCCGGAACGTCCGTCCCTGAAAAGGGAAGCCGCAGGGTGCGTATCGCTGACGACATGGGCGTAGCCTCACGAGGCATGTAGTCTGACGCCCCTTCAATGGCAGGAGTACAGACGACTAGCTCAGAAACGGAAACACTGTGCGAAAGTAGATTGATGCATGACGGTTGAACGCAATGCAGCTCCTTCAAACGGTGAAGCGGAGTATCGCGGAGAGCACACTTTCCGGAGCTGGAGCAGCTGCCCAAAAGGAATAGGCTCTCCAACTGAGGCTGATGGGACAGGAAATCCCGCAGCTGACAGTGCGGAAGATTCGTAGTGAAGGAGGTGAGGTTCGCGAATTGTAGGACTGGAAGAAGTGCATTGGGCCGTTGGCGTGTTCGGCCTGAAGAGAAGAGCTTCAAAGTGCGCATGTTAACGCATCCTGCGATTAAGTGCCGTAGCGCGCCGGTGGAGTTGGAGACATCCTGGAGTTCTACGGCGAGAGCCAGCACTGCACTGCGAGAGTCGCTCGAGCCACGGCAAACGCGATTGAAGGATTCAGCCAGCTGGGTTGAATGGCAGACTACCGTCCCCTAAAAACGATGAGTGCATGCGTTCAGGTCTACGAGTTGAACAGAGTGGTACCGAGAGGAGGGTCTACGTACACATTGAGCGAAGTGGAATAGAGAGAGAAGCAGATGTAGCGCACCTTCTTGAGCGATTGGCGAGTTTCACTGCGAAGTTTCATGTCGGAGTTGAGCGCTTGAACGTGAGGTAGACTAGATGGGCATGCATGAGACAACATCGGTATATATGGGGTCGCAGACAGCAAGGAATTCGGTAAAGTCGTGTTTTCATGCCGGTATCGGGCGTTTTTGATGAACTTAGGAGACGTGGCTGTAGCGCATGTTCGATTGTTCAAGTCGTCGACTTGAACCCGAGATCTGCTCTACGTGAATAAGTCTTGAGGAAGAAGCGAAGACGGCCATAAAACATACCAGCAAGTCGTATACCTGCGCGTAGAGAAGAAAGCAGAGATACGCATCGATGTTAAGCTCAAACATACGGTATTAGATATGGCGACATGAGGGAAACAGCAGGCGAGGTGGGTGGTAAACGGTGGCTTCAAAGATCGGCGGCGTGGTAGCATCTGTCCCTGGCATCGCTACCTTGACTCTTCACTCATAGCATCAAGGTACAAGTTACATTGCTTAAGTCTGATAGTCTGCGACTGGTGTTGTCAGAGAGAACGAGCAGTCGAGGGTTGAAACAGAACTACAAAGGGCAAGTTCTCGTCGATGACTCACCGAAGTCTCACGCTGCCAGCGCATTGCGTCTAAGCAAGCATGCAGAGCGTGCTACAGCTGTAGATGTAGTACTATGACTGAAGGATACGGACGATGATACTGCACGCGTGAGCGCGTATGTGATGCCCCAAGCCCGTACTACGAACGCTGTTACGAGCTTGCGTGCAATCTCAAACGGTGATCGCGAGGCGGAGGAACTGAGTCCTGGGGTACAATGCCTGTAGGTGTGGGTGAAGGGGATGTAACGTTGACAGCGGGACTGCTGTGAGGTGGTGCTGTTCTCGAACGGGTTCTGGCGGTATTGCCCTCGCGCGCGACTGTTCAAGTTGACGACCTGTGACTTCCTTCGACTGGGAGATGCGCGGCTGATGTCGTTCAAATGATGTCGCTTCACGGTCTGATAACAGCTGAGGAGCATGGAATGTTCGGCAAGCCCGCGTTCTGGTGGATAACATTGCAAGCAGGCGTCTTTCAAGTGGAACAGCTCGGAACGGCTTGTACATGGGGAGACTGCAGTGACAAGTTTGCCGACATTGGATGGACTGACGACAAGCAACACGACAAGCAACACTAGCAACTCAACCCGCCCGCGCCATATCGGCCCACATCGCCAGGACCCTGTCCGCGGTGCGCAGCGCGCGTTCAACCGTGCGTTCCGTCCGCGCGTCCGCGGCCTTCTGTCGTATGAGTAGGTTCTCCAACCTATCCACGAAGGCGTTTAGGGAGGCTTTCGCGTCGCCATCGAGCTGAAGCTTGTAGATGGCGGTGTTGAGCGAAGATGTGGGTTGAACGTAGGGCTCGTGAAAGAGGTACAGGGCCACAACTGCCGCGAGAAGGGCGAGAAGAATTGAAAGGCGGGTGAGTGTAAAATGGCGAGTGAGGGTCGCGGGCTGAAAACGCGTCAATAACTGTCAAGAAAACAGTTGAGACCTCAGGCTTACCTCCATCGATGTTGAATGCGTTGGCACAGTCGAACCTCGTGCCGACGCTATATATGCGATCGTAGGTCGGCCGCCGATATGGTATAGCTTTGAGGCTCTAGATGGGTTCATGTGACGGAACCCTGCCTATCCAGCTGGGCGATTCGGAGCGTCGAGGAAGATCGATATCGTTCTGCCCCGCCAGAAGCGCGTCGGAAGCCCGCGAGAACGGTCTGAATCGTGCCTTCCCTTAGGCGCATGGGGAGGGCAGCGAGGGACTTTACAGACCATCCAGGATAGGCAGTAAGGGTGCGTAGAGATGTTCTGGAATGCCGAGTATACATGATGGATGCGCATTGCGCGGAAGCGGTACGGCTGAACTGCCTGTAGCAGCTAACGCGAAAAACTGCCGGATACCGCCAAGTTGTCTGCAAGAAGGCGGCGCGTCGCACCTTTCCGTTGCAGGGCCGGAGCTGGAAAAGCCGTCGAATGCTCCAAGAAAGCAAGTTCCGAGATGAACGGGGGAGATAAGGGTGAATTCTTTCGTGATACGACAGGAGGAAGAGGAGAGAGGAGAGGAGAAAAGCCGTCGGTGACATAGCGTTGAATTCTCTCTGCGTGTGGCACCTACCAAACAATGATACTTTAACGCAGTCCGCCAAAAAGAGATGCATCCAGACTTACGACTGTATGGATGGAGCAAACACCCGAGAACAAAGGGGCCACTGACTGAGATGCCGTTCAGCGGGACTTCTGCGCCCGAGAAGTTCTGACGAGCGTACCTATCTTGATACATGCGCTATGCAACACTGTGAACGCATTCCACCTTTCAAGATCTCTATCTTCTTCGGCCGGCCGGATGGGCTTGTCGTGTCGGCGATGTTCCACACCGAGTGGTCGCGCAGCTTCGCGCGGTCGCCGCGTACTTCATGGCGGACCGTACATGCCGTTGAGTAAGGGCCCAGCCTACGCCACGCATGTGGACGAGAGCCAGCCACATTTCATGTCCTGTGCCGGCTTCGGATTGAGTAGGCTTTTCCGCACAGATTCAGATCGCGCACCGATGCCGCCTTTGTTGCGCGCGCTTCACACGTTCCCACACCCCACCCGCCCAGGCGTTCCGTCTGTGCTGCACCTTGGCTGCAACATCCTCGAGAAGAACTTGAAATGCGAAGCAAAGCCTCAAAGACCTTGATGGCAGTGAAACTAGGGCTTAGTTCCCGGTCTTCGAACTTCCTGTGGTTGTGGGCGCCGGTAAATGGCGCCCACAACTGCTTACTAATTCGGACCCACAACTGAGGACGCCAGCGAGGTCGTCCTACTTTGCCGCACACGGCAAGTCACCGCAATGACGTAGAGCTCGGAGGATGCCGAGCGTGAAGCTTCTCGGAGGGTATTCCAATCAGCTTCTGATGAGCCTAAATCCTACTTGGCCCTTGCACCGACGACCCTTCTGCGAGAGCGGCACAATCTCAATTCAGCTTCAGCCCTCGAGGTCCAAGCGTGCGCTATCGATCGGCCAGCCGTGGCGCTGCCTTCATACCAGCATTTTGCAGTGCAAGGTCTGATCGCTCTGAGAGCCATGCCGCCGCGCGCGCGAACTCAAACTCGTCCGCTCGCTTCTGCACGCTGGACGCG
>KV424753.1:0-46738 GCA_001632445.1 Peniophora sp. CONT | reverse complement strand
CAGCTTCTCGACTCGGTCTGTGCAATGCGACACGACGCGCCGCGCTGCGAATGTTGGGCACGCAGACTTTGAGCAGCCTCGTCCCAGCCTCGTCCCTGCCGCGTCGGGCAGGGGGCCGACGCGGCATCCAGTCGTACGTGCATCTTGCAGGGAGACCACCTCTCGCAAGCGCGGGCCACAGCTGTACAGCCTACGAAGTATGTCGGGCGACGCCGAAAGCAGGGCGATTTCGTTGAGTTGAGTCCGAGTTGATTCCCCCACAGGCCCCACCTCGACTCAAATCAACTCAAATCGGACCGATTTCGAATCAAATCGCGGCAACACTATTTCGAAAGCTGTTTTCGTGCGGTGTGGGTGGGTGTATCCGAAGTTCAAGTAGTAGGTGTACTTTGAACGGGGTATGTGCAGCCACTGTCGCCATCTTATAGGGTCTCTGGGTGGAATAAAGTATACAAAGAGCAAATTGACTGTTCTTCAGCCATCGCGCTCTCATTGGCTCTTGAGCATGCACCTCGCGTGGACTGATCCGTTTCCGGGCGCTCGCGGCTTCGCCGCTCGCGCGGCCGGAGGCCCCTTGTGTCAAACACTACCGCGGCTGTCAACACGTTCAGGACAACCTGTCAGTTCCAACGACTGGCCGACATCGTCCCATTCGCCGGTCCTCACACCACGAAAGACGAGCTAAAATTATCATTCGGGTTCTGGGTGAACGCCATACGTATCCTATTCAATCCCTCGAATGATTATCCCATCGAAGAGCCAAAGTTTCGGGAGGCCGTGGCTGACACCGGCCTTATTGAAATATTTCAGGATATCATACTGTGGCCGCGTTTCTTCTCTCAACTACCGGTGCGCACAAATTCGTATGGGCCTCCGGTTCTCCAGGGTTAACCATAACCTATCAGCGTTTTAAGAGCGATGTTATGATGATCCTCACCTTTCTTGGTGCAAACTGTCCTGATCATCGGCGAGATTCTTTACTACGATCCCATGCTCCAGCGATATGGGCGCGCATGTGGGAGCATAGGCTCGACATCGAGTGGTGGGGCTTGGAGGCTGTCAGTAGTAATGATGAGAAAGAAGACGATGAACAAGGGTTCGCGCAGAGTGCCGTTCTACTACTCATGAACCGTTATCGTGTGTGGTGCCGGTCAACGTAAGCGTCTTTGAGCAGACACAAACTTGATTTCTCATCGTCGCCCTATATCCAGATGGCTGGCTTCAACGCACGTCCCATACATCATCGTTTACTTCATGGCAACATACGAGTTGCCTGCTCCGGACTTCGTGCACCCGGGATTAAAAGAGTTGACTGATGATCTGTTTCCAATCACCAGTGGTCCGACCCGTCCGGACAAGGTCGATGTTCTGCTTCAGGAAGCTATCATTGACACTGTGGGACTGGATACCGCTTTTAGACGCATAGGAGGCATTCTACGTGACAAAGCTCATTCGAGTCCCGATCTCTTGGCGGCTTGCCGGAATTTAATGGTGCTATTCTGCGGTCGTCGCAGCGTTGATATTATGCCGTTTGTCATCCAACATGAGCTTATGACTCTGTTCATCGCCGATGTCTTGGATAGTCGACTCCAGGATGGGAGTGGGCTCCCTGAAGTAACTATGGATGTGTTGCATATGTTTCAGTGAGTATATCGATACTCACCACGAGCTCTCTATTAACACCAGTCTCAGCATTGCTAACGTACAATACATCGAAAAGAAAATCATGGTCACCCGGGGTCAGGACGCTGTAGCGATTCTCGCTACTTGCATAGACACACTCATCACGAGCCGCAGGGCCACTCTTCCGCGTGGTGCGTATCGGCTTTGCTTTGCGCCGTGGCAAAGCTTACGTAGCAACTTATCACTTCTGTTTAGACTTTGACAGTATGACAGTGGCTTGCCTAGTGCATCATGACTCTACGGTCAATGCACTCAAGAAGTCCACAAATCGCGAGCGATCTTCCGACGCTTTTCTCGAGGGGATGGTAGCCGGTGCTCGGGCACACTGGTATCCGACCCTTGTACGTCTCCGTGAGGCTAAGGACCCCAGGCCCAAGAGCTGGACAGCTTTGTCCGGTGCATGGAAGGGGCTTGGGCCGCTACTTGGTCTCGATGCTAAGCAAGAGCGCCTGCGACACGCGGAAGAGGCGCGTTCTGGCTGCTCGTGGCGCAATTGCCCTCGCCGTGGGCAGACTGTTACAGGCGACAGGCCAGCGGTGAAGAAGTGCGCGGGATGCGGAGAGACCAGGTACTGTAGTCGAGAATGTCAATCAAGGTATGCATTGTCTCGTTTCTGCTTTCAACTCGAAGAACTGGTGTTGCGGTTCGCAGGGACTGGAAACAGGGAGGGCACAAGGCACGGTGCAAAAGGGTCAAGAATTAAGGTAGACCCTAACCACCACGTCATGTCCTATACGGTTGGTCAATAGGTCAATTGGATTTAAATTCGGACCATGTCCAGATGCTCAGGTCGTACTTTCGAGTGTATACTTACCGTGGTTCAGCTCGCCACCACACCACCCTGATATGGCGTATCTTATCACAACTCGTTCCACAATCTGATCAGCGATACCGTTCATCCATTACGGATCTTGCGCTATCTTGCGTTCTGCCTCCGAACGATTCAAACTCAGCGGCCGCCGTACGAAGGCGGCTCGAAGTTCGAACTTCTCCGCCGCGGCGCGGGGAAGTGTATGTAAGCGCGCGTCAAAGATCCGCCAGTTCAAGCACATTTCGGGCTGTATATGTTCCATTATCGATTGGGAAATGGAGCATCTCAAACATGTGTCGAGAACGAGCAGGAGCAAATAGTAATTGAACTCAAGCGTGGCAGCGAAGCGCCAGAGAGCAGCGTGAAGCGTATATTTGATCAATGTACAACAGCAGCCAGCAGCAAAAACCTTCGATCCATTCCCCTTCTACACTCTAACCCAGCTCTCTATCTTCTATGTCCTTCTATATGTCTATCGCACATCTAGATCGTGACTCATGTCGGGGCGTCTCGCAGTCTTGCAGTCGAGGCGCAGCGCGATCAATCTGTGGACATGCCTGGAAGGGGGTGAAGGAGAGGGGAACATGGAAGGGTAGAAGAGAAGGGAAGGAGGAAGGATACCAAGAAAGGGACATTAAGCGAACATAACAAAGCGTAGCGAGAGCAGGGTGCAAGATGTGAGGGATGAGGGGAGGGAAAACAGCGCTTAGTCGACGCGCATTCGTTTGTTGGACTGCACGGGCGCACCGTTCGCGACCTGGCCGTTGCCGTTGGCAACTGCACCGAAGTAGGCGAGCTTGTCGGAGGGGGTAGCCTTGATGGTTGCGCCGCCCTCGGACCAGTCAGCAGGGCAGACCTCGCCGTGCTCGTCCTATTGCAATCGACGGAAAAAGATGAAAATGAGACAGCTGAAGATGATCGATAGGCGGAGAAATTGAACGCACGGTGAACTGGAATGCCTTGACGAGACGGATTGTCTCCTCAACGCTGCGGCCGACGGGCGTGTCGTTGACAGTCATCTGACGGAGGATACCCTTGGGGTCGATGAGATACGTCGCGCGGAGCGGGATGCCCTCCTCCTCAAGCAGACAGCCATAGTCGGTCGAGATCTTGTGGTTCTTGTCCGCGATGAGAGGCACAGCAAGAGGTGAACCGCGGCCGTCGGTCTCAGGGCCAAGACCGCCGAGCGATCGGGGAGTGGTAGCCCATTGGAAGTGAGTGAACTTGCTGTCAGTCGAGACACCAAGGACTGCGGTGTTGAGCGCCTTGAAGGCCGGGAGAGCGGCGTTGAAGGCCAGGATCTCCGTCGGGCAGACGAAAGTAAAGTCCCTGTAAGGCATTAGCGATGCGCATGAGGTGGCACGGTGATTGAGATGTACATGGGGTAGAAGAAAAGGATGACCCATTGGCCGAGGTAGTCCTTGCTGCTCTTCTCAACGAAATCGCTGTCCTCGACGACGGTCGCCTTCCACTCGGGAGCAGGCTTGAGGATCTGAGGGTAGCCCATAGTGTATGTAGAAGTTGTCTAGCCGGAAGAGAGGTGGGTGATGGCAAAGAAAGACAGCGAACGCGACGGAAACAGCTCTTATATCGAAGCGGGTCCGGACGGGTCGCGCGCGGTGGCACGATACGGTGCCGCAACGAGGCGTCGGCCTGGCCCGATAGCGCACATCCGCCTTCAATTTTTGGTCAGCCATCAGAGCGCGAGAGTACCGCGCGGGTGGCTGCGCGCGCCGCGGAGTTTTCGTACGCGCAAAAGTAGAGCCGGGACCTGGGTTAGACTCTGCACGCGTACAGACGCGTACGGAAGACCAAAGACGCGTCTACGCGTCTGGCCGAAGATGAACAGGTCAAGTGAGCGCGTTTTGTGGGTGGTCATGGGGGCGTGCTGCGCCGTCATCCCGGTTATTACGTGCGCTCCGAGAAGATGATGGGCCACAGATTTCATCAAGTCTGCCGGGAAGCCTGTTGCCACCTTGTCGAGTGAAGAAAGAAGCATCGACGGTTGCCCTTGCGCTAAGTCCGTCGCCAAGTTGAACGTCGACGTCGACTACGTCCCACTGGCTCTTCCATACGCCGCTCATAGCGTTTGAAATGTCGCTTTTCGCGCGCAGACGAGCGCTGCAGGGCGATAACGAGCCCCAGCGCGCGTTATCTACGGGCTCTGTCTACTCGGAAAACACGCAGGGCTGGGACTCAACTTCGTCCTTTGCGCGGGGGTCGTCGACGCACATCGGTGATACCCCTACGCCGCTCTCTCTCCTGCCACCCGTCTCGTCTGCGAACGTGCAGCAGAACGGTAAAGTCCGACGCTCGGTCTCAGGTCTCGCGAAGCGTCTAGCCTTTACGCGCCCGGCTGCTTCCTTTCGCGGCAGACAGCCTCTGCCGCCTCCCAGCCGCTCGCCATCACCTTCGTTTGACTCGGACATTCGCCGTCCTAGCGGTCTTGGACGTTCTCGCTCGTATGACAGCTCGACCGGCGTACCGCGCGGCACCGATGGCATTCCCGAAGGCAGGGAAGCTGACGCCAACTTGCCGCGCTTCCCGCGCGCCTATCCACTCGAGGAAGAGAAGATGCCTATCCGTCGGGCGGCATCAAAACAGAAGTTACGAGCTCGCTCGCCAATTGGGAAGGGCGGTTACGGATTCGGGGTCGAGGACGACGTTGGAACCTCTGCGCAAACGAGTACGACGACGGACAGCTTGAGCTTGCCATACGCGCGCTCTCATTACGCCTCGAGCACACCTATCCTCGATGCATATAGCTCGCGTTCGGCATCACCCGCTCCTCATGGTGGAACTTCGTCCCCGGCGACGTCCCCTGCGCCCAGTCCACTGCCTTCAGACAAAGACAAGGAGTGGAGGGACAAGGAGCGGGAGAAGCGCAAGGCCAAGGTCATGGCAGCATTTCCGCTTCCACCACCGTCGCCTTCGCATCTCACCGCTAGGCTTTCCATGGCCGCTACGGACGGAAATGGCGGCGGGCGCCCTTCATTCGCGGCCGAAAGTATCTACGTACGCAGCTCGATGGCCGCAGAGAACGACTCGCACCTGTCCCCGACGATCGCTCGCGCGATGAGAGTACCCATTCCCACCTCACCGAATTCTCGACCTGCAGCTCTCTCGATTTCTACGCGCGAAAGGATGCTGTCTACTCCCTCGCCACACGAATCGCAGGCTTCGACACCGACCACGAGCCGAGGAAGGCTGCTATCTACGCCCTCGAATATATACTCTACTTCGTCCCTTGCAGTCGAGTCCGGCGAGCACGATCAGCCACCCGCAACACCTCCAAAGGACAGGGCTCATCCACTCATGCCACAATTGGCTTCTCCTGCGTCTACACCTTTGCCGATGCCCGAAGTGCAACCGACTCCGGTACCGGCACCAGTACGCTCGCCTGTCCCACGCGCCCGCAAGCGCCTGGCACGGCAAAATCCGCCAGTACCATTATCTCTGCTTTTCGCGCACATACCCCGACGCGACCTACCCTCCCTGGCTCGTGTCAATAAGCGGTTCTGTGCTTCTGCACGCGCAGCGTTGTATACGCATATCGTGTTGCCTCTTCCGCCATCGCATCTTCCCGCTTTAACTGTGAATGTGACTTCACATTCGAGGGATGGCTCGGGTGCGGAGGGTGAGGTTATCCCTGTTGGAGGAGATGAAGAGGACGACGACGATTCGGATCGGACAGATGCGCTGCTTGCGCGTTTGGCTCTCAGCCCACATCTTACATCACTCATCGAGTCTTTCGCGCTCCTTACACCTCCAGGAAACGCACAGCCTGGCGGTACATTTGATGCAGCGCTTGCACTCGCTTTGCGCGGTATGGTGCGAATGCGTACATTGAGGGTACCGCGAATCCCCGGCGCGGTCTGCGAGGCGGGCTTTGGATTCAAGGTGCCGAAGGATGGAATCGTGAGAGTGGACGGACAAACCGTACCAGAGGGCTTTTGGAAGGTTCTTGCAGGGGCTGTTGGAGGAGATAGGGACGAGAGCAGGGAGGGAAGGTTGAAAAGGCTCGAGCTTCCACATGTACGCGATGTATGCTCGCCTACCGACGAAGGCGTGCGCGACGGCGCTATCGGTTTGCAGGAGCTCGTCGCGCAGCCCGCCGTAGTCACCAAGATTGCTCGCGCATGTGGGAGCAGACTGAGGCGTGTTGAGATGCACGTTGAGAGCACCCTGTACGAGGGTCTGAGGCCAGGTGACGCGTTCAAGTCGCTTGCCGAGGCGGGCTCCTTCCTGGGCAGCAGTCAAAACGGGGAGAATGGACCGGGGCTTGAGGAACTTGTGCTTGTGTTCGCGCGCAATATCGATGGGCGTACGCGTGGACGCGTAGTTGCTGCCATCGGGCGGGAAACGGATATCGCGCGCAGGCTCAAGACGCTTGAGGTTCGCGTTGAGGGCGGTGCCAGAGAGCGGGACGCGGATGAGGTGTGACAATGTCGATTACGCTTAACATGCTATATTTCTAACTCGTTATGTATAGATCCTCTTCCGCCAGCTAACATTGCTCCTCCCGCAAATGCCCGCGCTAGTCGACCTACGTCTCCCGCCTCCACCGCCTCTCACAACACCGGCTTCAGCGACCTTCCCCTCTCCCTCCCACGCAGGATTCAATCTCCCTCAACCTGAACTCAGTGCCGAGGAACTACGCTACAGCATGGATGCCGCTATCATGGCTCTTGGTTCAGACGCAGCGTTCCTAGCGTCTTTAGGCTCAAGATCTACCAGCCCGCCACCGCGCACATCGGCGTCTGCATCCAGACCGAGTAGCGCGCGTGCTGGAGAAGGTACGCCGCCGCCCTCAGCAGAGTTTGGTGTGTTGGGACCTGGCGCAGCTGCACAGAGAATCGCTCAGTGGTCGAGGCTTGCGCCCGGGTTGAAGAATGTATCGCTTGGCGGGGCGAGGTATGCACCTGTCGTGAGGCAGGAGATTGATTGGGCACCCGTTGCGGCTCCTTGAAGTGCTTGGTGTGACTGGAGCAGGGGGGATTGTTGGATGGAAGATGTTGTGGGTGTGTCTTATACGTATATATACACCAGTGCTGTGGTTATAGTGTTTCCTGTTCGATTTTTCGTGTTCTGCTTCGTGTCTGTTGATTACTTTCGTGCGCCGGTTCGACCTCTATGCTATACCTTGTCTTTCCTTCATCTCAACTTCATATACATACATCTACATATAACCTGTTCAAATCACTCTACTCTTCGTGTACATTCGTTATCTTCTATTACATATCTCGTTTTAGCCAGCTTGCTGCCCAGCCTCTCATTGACGACTACTACCCTCACGCTCCTTGCATACCTTTCTACTAGACTATACCACTCTCGTTCTCTTGACTTCGCTCGCCACTCAGATTACCGCTGAATTCATCTCCTCAAGTATTCAGTCAGCGCTTACGAAGGAGTGTCACTTCCTGCCCGTGCTACAACGGTGGTCCCAGGCCCACGGCAGAACTCGCATTGACTATCCTCTCCGTTCTTTGCACAAGTATTGTCTCAGATTGTGCAATAGATTATACCCTGTTACCTTCTCCCTTCTCGCTCGCAATAGCTATCTGCATTTCTGTTGAACGTTTTTACAGGACATTCTCGTTTCGTAGATGGAGTAGGAAAATGTTGGGAAAATGTACAGGAAATACGAAAAAGTACGTCAATCAGTCACAAGTCCGTATCACTGAGCTTTCACCAAGCACTGATGTATGTAGGGAAAGCTTGTCTAGTCAAAAACGGCTGTGTGATGTTCCTAGGCGAGCCAATGCAAGTAGGAGTCAAACCCACGATGCGTTCATCCACAATCTCATCCACGAGCTCCGCCGCCTGAGCGAACATCTTTGCGTCTATCTCCGCCGTCGCGCGGTGCAGAAGCTGAGACTCCCAGCCGCCGACAAGACGCAGCGTGCGTACACCCAGCCCGATCTCACGGCGATGCGCGATGGCCTGCACGAGATCCTCCCACCATGCACGGACAGCACCGGTGCTGGGATGCAGACTGGAACGCCGGCGCATCTTCTTCAATTCGGATTTTGGAACACACATCGTCACGACGAGTGTTTCCAGCGCTGGGAGGCAAGGACCAGAATCAAAGGTCAATTGCCGTTTATGATCGAGCAAGCCGACGCCTTCATCCTGCACCGGAGAATCAACCTGCATATCGGCTGACTCTGCACTATCATCTAGAAGGCGACGAGCCGATGTACAGGGCGACGTCTCCGTCAGCTCGCCGTTGATCATCGGATTCTTACCGTTGATCATGGGATTCCGATAATAGGTGCAATGAAGGGTTGTCACGTCCCTTAGACAGGACTGCGAGAACCGGCGCAAGGCTTGCATCCAGTCATCGGTGATGTCCTCGTCAATGACAAGGTGTTTGACAGCGTTGTGGCAAAAAACTGGGGCAAGGCCGTCGAGCGTATCTCCGGCCAAGCCAGATATCATGCGGGCGGACAGGGTGGCGCTGAGACGAGCCCGTCTACGTGTATCGGATAGAAGGCCGGGGATTGCGTAGTGGGGACCAGGGAGTTCGTCGCTCGAAAAGGCGACCAGATTGAAGGCGTCGTTCGAGGTCCGCACCCCTCGCGTGATGGTCATCGAGTCGAGTGGATGTACACGTAGAGAGTTCCCGATGATTTCTCCAAACCTCAACATCTGCGCGATGTCGGAGGCTTGCAAGTAATCGGTCACGACGAAGCAAATGTGGGGAGGGATAACTGTGATGACTCGCGTGAAAAGTTGATCCAGACAGGCATTCAAACAGCCGGTGAATCGAATGGCGCGAAGCGCATCAAGATGGGTGGATTCTTCCCCAACAAGCTCTGCCCAATCAATAGGGAGCGCGAGGGCTCCTGAAAGATATATGACCAAGCTTCTCAATTCCGTTGCCTCCCTCAGGAGAGGTGAGATCCAACGTAATGTATCAATACCGCCCGTATATGAAGGGGGGTCGAAGAGTTCCAGATCGCGCAGAGCTGGAAGAGAGAGCTTGAGACCCGGTCCATTCTCATGAGCGATGGGCAAGGTGACGGGTAGGTGTGCCCGCTCGACCTTGGGTGCGAGGATGTGTAACTGTCCCAAGATCTCGCGAGAAGGCTCTCCAGGACAATCCTGTCTGAAGACAAGGGCTCGCAGACGATCGAATGAAGCGCATTTGAAGATGTCTAGGAACTCTTGCGCGCTGAAATCGGCGCCATAGAGTTGCCCCATCCTGGGCGCATAGGTGGTAGCCAGGGTTAACAAGCGCTCGCGATGACTATGCGGCTCGTTCGTGGACTTCGCTCTTGTCAATCTCCTCCTCATGGCAGTGAAGCGGCCCTCGCGCGAGGCTAGGCTCAAAGAAGGTATGCGCATGTCAAGAGGAGCTTCGCTGGATCGCGATAGCGCCAACAAAGCAGGCTCTGGGGGGAGATGAAAGACGATGTTTGCCCATAACGGGGCTAAGCTGATAAGCACGGCACGCCAGCGACGACAGACGCCAGATAGACGAGTCCATCCCAAGCGCGCGTAGTACGAGTTGTCCTCGGAGGTCGATGATCGCGACCGATCATGTATGCTGTGAATTGGTTCTGCACGGGCAACAAGCGTGAAGACCGAGTCCAAGACCTCATCTGGCAGTCGCAAGATCAGCCCATCCGAAGCTGGTGTTGCCACTGTCGGGCCGAATGGCAGGTCAAGATGAGAGTCTGCAGCGCTCGGAGAGGAGATGGAAATGCCCATCGTAAGGCGCGAGGATAGTGACGGGCGGCGAAATTGAGGATGCGACTCGAGTGACGCTTGCTTATAAAGTTTGCCCCGGAGGATCACTATGATACAGTGAGATCGCGTCATACTCTCACCGCGCACATGAATGCGCATGGGGTCTACGATAGTGAGAGCCATCAGGATACGTGTAGTGATTGAAGCCCACATCGTGGCCAGTACTGACCGCTGCGGACAAGTTTGGTCTTATTGTTTGATATCCCTCCGATTGAGCTAGGGATGATGAGTGAAGGTGTTCAAGTGAGTATATGGCATCCGGGCAGGCTTCTGTCTGTACTTAGTTTACAGGGCTGCTTGCGAGTCCTTCCCCTTCTCCCGCACTGGCGCTGATGATCCGTCTGGCTCTCCCGCGGCGCTGACAATTCGTCTGGCTCACCCTGGGCGCTGACGGCTGAAACATCCATCCCTGTAATACAGGTACGTCATGCTTCCGACGTACAGTGTAACCTTTGAAGAGTGCTTAGTTACCAAGTCCGGATGCTATGGATTGTCGCCCGTCTACCTAGGGTGGGCTAGCGCGCGAGGGTGTTTGGACCATCTTAGAATTTATCTCGGTCACAGACTGCGCGAGACTGGCCGCACATTCAAAGCCTTGTCAGGAAATATGCGATAGCGCATAGGCGCACATGTGCATAAGCGTGTTGTGGTCGAGGTCGGAGTCAAGAGACATGTGCGAAGTTGGTTGCAGCGACGCGGCGTGCGCGTTGGACACGCGGCGGCGTGTATCGCGCAACCTTCATCCGTACCACCACCACTCCCCATGTCTCCGTTAAACTGGCCTCATGGAAGACTGCACACTCAACCTTGACACTGCACCCTATTCTTTGATATGCATGACAGCGTAGATCGGCCTACCTCCGAGCTGCCAGTCAGTGTGCCCTATATATCTTTCGCTGGAGTTCAATCGCTACTTGTACCACCACCAAACATACTACATCATATTCTAGTGTCTGCTCGAGTGCCTACCGACTCATCTCGCTGTTTTGTATCCATTGAGCGTGCCTATACACGATCACAAAACTCACAAAAGATACAGTCGTATATTCGAAAGATAGGTACAACAAAGCGCGAGCATCAATCGAGTAATCCGTATCACGAGGACTTCACCAAGCACCATTCGTGGACATGGGAAATGCACGCTCAGACGAGAAGGTCTCTGTCACATCCTGCGTTCTGTCGTAAGTAAACATCAAACCTACAATACGTTCGTCCAAAAGCTCATCCACAAACCCAGCCGCCTGAGCGAACATTTTCGCATCCTTCCCTGCAGTCACATAATATAACTCATCCGATGCCCAACCGCCGACTATGCGCAGCATACGGATACGCAACCCAATATCGCAACGATACGACAAGGCTTGCACAAGATCGTCCCACCACGCGTCAACAGCGTCCAGGGTTGGCTGCAGACATGGACTCCGGCGCTTTTTGCCCTTTTCAGGAAAAGGCACGCACATCGATACCACAAGGGTCTCCAGCGCCGGGAGACAGTGACTGGAACGCAGGATCTCAGCCGCACTCGGTGACTCATTGTCGAATGGCCGCAGCATAGGCGGTGCACTTGGTGCAATGTCTATGTCCGGCTCTGGCGGGTAAAACAATGTATGGTCCGGCTCCGCATGTTGCTTGAATAGACGAAGTACCATGGCGCTAGGCGAGGTCGCCGGCTGATTGCCGTAGGCTATCGGATTCCAAGCATAGGTGCAATGGAGTGTGGTCACGTCAGGTAGGCAAGACTGTAAGAACGAACGTAAGGTTTGCGCCCAATTATCAGTAACATGCTCGTCGAGAACAAGGTGCTTGATAGCATTTTGCGTAAGGAGGGGCGCAAGGACGTCGAGCATGTCTCCAGCCAGTTCTGAGTGCATTGAGATGGAGGGCACGGACAGCGCGGCGGCGTAACGGGAGCGTCTACACGCATTGTATAAAAGGTTTGCACCCATGAGATATGGGCCAGGAATCTCCTCCTCCGAAAAGGCCACCAAATTGAATGACTCGCTTGGAGAATGGGCCCCTCGCGAGATGACCATTGAGTCGAGTGGATACGCGCGCAGTGATTGCGAGATGATTTCCCCGAAGCTCGCCATGAGCTGTAACTTGGATCCGTCAAGCTGATGCATGTAATCGGTGATAGTGAAGGAAGTATGTGGTGGGACAGTTGTACTGATTTGCGAGAAGAGCTGGTCTAAGTTTGCGATACAAGAGCCTGAGAGTCGTATAGCGCAGAGCGCACCGAGATGGACAGGTTTTTCACCGAAGACTTTTTGCCAATCAACTTGTAAAAAGGTGGGCACGTCTACCACCAAACTTCTCAATCTGAGCGCACCTCGAACGAGAAGTGGTATGCAGCGTATCCTACTGAAGTAACACGGCAGTTCCAAGTCACGCAGAGCTGGCAAAGAGAACCTCAAGCCCGGCCCATCGTCGTGAGTCATGGGCAACATGGCACCCAGATGGGCCTGCTCTACCCTGGGAGCAATTATGTGTAGATTCCCGAGGGTCTCGTATTGGCGTTCGTCGAATATCAAGGTATGTTTGAGAACAAGGATGCGCAGATAGTGAAATGGACTGTTCTCGAAGACGCCTCGGAAGTCTCGCGCGGTCATGTTCTCAGCATAGAATTCCTTCATCCGTGACGTATGCGTAATTGCCAAAGTCAACAATCGCTCGCGATGCGTATACGGCTGCTGCCAGTCGTCCAGACCCTTGACCCTCGCCAGTTTCCTCCGTAGTTTGGCAATCCGGCTCTCACGAGGAGGAGCGCCCATAGGGGTCCCAGGTACGCGCACGTTGAGAGGAGACCCACCAGCCCTCAAGAGGGCCAACAAGGCGGGTTCCGGTGGAAGATGGAAGACGATGTTGGCCCACAACGGTGTTACACTGATAAGCACGGCGCGCCAACGGCGACAAACGCCAGACAGGCGCGTCCACCCCAAGCGTGAACAATGTGCCAAGTCCTCGTGAGTTGATAGCCGTGGCGAATCGTGTATGCTGTGAACGGGCTCTGCTTGAGCGACGAGAGTGAAAACCGAGTACAAGACATCGTCGGGGAGATGTAGAACCAGCATGGTCGATGCTTCTGTGGGACCAAACAACATCTCGACGTCAGAGCTCGTAGCTGCCGGAGCGGAGACGCAAGAGCCCATCGTGAAGTAGGCGCCAAAGCAGTGGTGGGCGTTGAAGTTGAAGAGGGGGATCGAGTGATGAGTGCTTAAGAGTCTGCCTAGGAGACTGAGATGACATAATGTGAACATGCATCTGAAAGTGGGCAAGAGTGTTGCGATACCGGCCATCCGAATACATGTTGTGATACAAACAATAATCACAGCCGGTGCAGTCTCTATATCCATCCATGAATCCGAGGGAACCAACACTGAGACGCAAGGTACTTCAAGCAAACATCCGGCTGGGTACGTTCTTTTACGAGGGTCGAACAGATATATGACCTCCATCCTCAGCCCCATTTGGTAAACGCATCCTATCAGTCACTTGTAGAGCTGATGATCGATAATCGATAATCAGCTTCTCCCGTGGCGCTGATCGTTCATCTCGGAGTTCTCCCGCGACGATGACAACACAAGCGCTCAAGCTGAAGGCACTGTGAGCGCTGAGGCCCATAGTTGGATACAACATGGTGTACTTACAAGCTGTACAGCATTCAGAGTGTAGGAGCCCAGTCTGGATGTTAGAAGTTGTTTCCTGTGCTGTGCTGTATACGTGGCCATACTACATCACAAAAGGTTGTTTCGGTAACTAGTTTTAGTTTTTATTCCGATGAATGGGTGCCGTATGGCTGGTAGCAGATTCAAGAACTCTCTGGATAGCGTCGGCAAAGCTAAAGGTCAACAAATGCATAGGCGCGATGGTGGTCAGAGTCGAAGAGAGTCGGCGAGCTGCAGCGACTGCGGCGGCCCGGGCCGGGCTGCGCGCGTCATGCGACCATCGACCGTTTGGTTCATATGTATCCAGCAGCTAGACTATATCAATAGCAAATATTATTCATCACAGCCCTCCGGGGCACTACTGGGGCTCTCCTTTGTACAGCTGATTTGCAATATACATACCTACAGCGATGTTGTGGGAAGAGGATCTGTTGCTTAGAAGTAATTTACATCGGCGCGACTCGACGCCCGCCGCTCGCTGCGCTCGCATCGCGGGCGTCTCATGCGCCGAACTGTGTACAGCGGTACCTACGATGAAGGATGTGCATACCGTCTATGTAGCCTGCTTCTTCCCGGGCACCCAATCCGCAATCGAAAGCTTTCCCACCATAGTTGCCATACTTGCTGCAATATACTATAGACACTCGCCGGCCCGGGTGATGAGGACATTGAGTATTGTACAGTACTTTGACTCCTGGACACCATCTCCACATCAACTCTCGAAACATATGCCTACATCGTCGGACTTTTCCCGTTGATGATGGTAAGCTCTGCCATCTTCATGGCCGGCAAAAAAAACGCCAACAGTCAAATTCTACCCGAGCCTTGTAGACGACGACAACAATGCTCCAGACTCGCGAACGACGTGTCGACCCAACTTCCCGCCGGCGGGCGCGCACGGGCAAGCATGGAACGAAATCAGAGTCGAGAGGCACGGTTACTTCGGTCCGTTACTCGGCCCGGCGTGCCACCGGCAAAGGCCGAACTTCTGCAAGCACGGGCAAGCATGGAACGAATGCAAACGACGCGAGAGGCGGTTACTCGGTCCATTATCCGGCCCGGAACACATCACGTGACAGAAATGGAAGGATCTGTTCTCAAACAGACAAACTGGTTCTCTTCGAGCCCAGGATGGCCCTATCTCAACTACTGTATATTTGAAAACATGCAGAACGTTACATGATCTACGATCTGAACAGGAAGGAATCCAGCGACGTAAAATGGCCGGGTGAGTGTTACAGTAAGTACCACTACGCATTAGGCACCTAGTCAAACTTGCAAACAAGCTTCTCGCGACCGTACGCGCCACTCTGCATGATCTTGAGTCCATCTTCGATGCCCTCAATGCCACCAGGAAGGAAGCGCAGCTTCTGCGTTTGGAAGTTCGGTGCACCTGCGCCAGCTTTCCAACCATCGAGCACGCGATGGATATCCTCCGCGCAGTACACTTGAGTGCGCGCCTTATCCTCAGGGAGAGCGGGGAAGTGCGCGGAGCGCGCAAATTCGAAGGCGTAGCCGAGTGCGGTGTAGACGAGCGTAAACTCGGCATGAACGTCCTTGCGGCGATTCTTGACTTCGTCAGAGATGGGAAGCAGGGTGATAACGGTGCCTCCGCGCGTCGGTGACATTGCGTCCTGTAAAAGGTGTCATTAGGCATTCTCTCATCCACATATGGCTTCACGCACGATCGTAGCCTCGGCACTGCCATTCTCGGCAACTGTATCAAAGGCGTAGACGATGCCCTGGTCGCCCGCAGCCTCCTTGATCTTCGAGGCAACATCCGAATCCCTGTAGTCAAAGACATGCGCCGCGCCGAGCGCCTTGATGTCGGCGTGAACAGCCGGCGAAGCAGTCGCGTAGACTTCGAGGCCAGACAACGCCGCAAGCTGGACGGCGTGGTGACCAACGGCGGTGCTAGCGCCCCAAATCAAAATCTTCTCGCCCTTCTGCTTGAGCTCTTTAGCCTTAAGCGTGAGCGGCTGGGGGAACGAGTGCCGCATATACAGGGCTTGGACTGCCGTGAGATGCGGAATCGGGAAGGAGGCAGCCTCCTCGTAGGTCATCTCCGTAGGCAGGACAAAGCACACGGCCGCCTTGAAGCGCACGTACTCAGCGTACGCGCCGTTGTCCTTCTGCCATGAGCCTCCAAAGCTGAAAACGGAGGCATGTGAGCAGATATATGATTGAGCTTGACGTCAAATAACGCACTTGAAGCCGGACACTCGATCGCCAACCTTCACATGCGTCACGGCCGAGCCAGCTGCTACAACATCGCCTGAAGCGTCACATCCAACGATTGTACCAGGAGTTCCCAAATGGCCAAAGGCGTGCTTCCAGTCGGTAGGATTGAGACCGACGGCACGAACGCGGACCTGTAAGGTGGTCAGTGTTTGGAGGGAGACAACATACTGCACAAATGCTCACCAGCACCTCGTCCTCTGGCAAGTTCTGCACCTTGTCCTGGGACGCGAAAGGGATATCCACCACCTTCACCGACTTGTTGCCTTGAATCTGGAGCGCCTTGATCGTCTGAGGAAGCGAGGACATCGTTGACTATCTGTCTGGGGTTAAGCAAGTGATTGATTCTGTAACGATATCCTGCATACAGACCAAGTCTTTAAGGTGAATGTGTATCCCGATTGATTGAGAGGACTCAGTCTTCATCAGCTGGAAAATCACGAATCCATCGCCGAAATGACGCGATCGACGCGCAAGGGAAGCCAGAGTCATCCGGATTTACCGGTACTTCAGTCAGATGGCAATGAGGACATATTGAAGCATCAGTACGGATACTCTGAAAAAGCTCGCGTATCTGGTGCCGCCTGTCATTCCAGCCCAAGCCTTGCTTTGATGAGTGATGAAGGTCAGGACATCTCTATGGCCGACTACCAGTAAACGGACATGTTGATCACCGCCGACCGTGACCGGCTTTCGCGGACCACCAAGTTCTCAATGGCCTATCGGAAGAGCTATGCAACGCAAAGCACTATCAGAAACGACTCCTCGTAGCAAGACAGTTGTGCGCAGCGACTTAGTATTGCAGAGTGATGATGGCTGCGAGCAAGACGCGAACGCGACTGCGGTTCGAGCGCGAGCCTCGAGGCGCATTTCGGACCAACGCGCTCACGTGGGTTATCATAAGCGCCAGTTGCTCAGGTTTTCTCCGGCGTGCAGGCAAGCGACGCAACTCAGTGACTATCACCGATATTTTCTACGGTATAGTCCGCGCAGAATTACAGACGTGACTTCGTATCATCCGAAGATTGAGCAAGGCGAACTTCAAATGAGATGTCAGGTGAGTCGTCAACTGGTCGTCAAACTCAACAGTTCACACCGACCTCGAAGGATGCGCCGGCTTCAGCAAGCCTACTCTCGTCGTACCATATTTAGGCATACTGATTTACACGCGTAAACCTCGGAAGCCATGAGAAGAGCATCTGCATAGGGCTGATAGATAATACTGATACGAGGGACGAAATCGTTACGATGATCTCAGGATTGCTATCGGCGCGTGGCTGGACGTCAAGCAAGCAATAAGCAGTAAGAGTACGTACAAGTTCAAATGATCTACAACCTGCACGCTTTCACTGGAATAGTGATGGCTCAGCGCTCATGTCTAGCATCCTTGATGTCCAACTTGAACACGCTCATGTACATCGCCACATGGCATAGTACAGGGTACCCGAATGATATATCGTGCTTTTCTCGAGAGGGCAACCAGTTTTTTGGTATAGCGCAAGCATATATCTGTCAGCACTTTGCCCGCATGCAAAATATTGACGTTACGAATCCGAACAATGTGAGCACGCCATCTTACCACACAACATGGCTTACAGTGATCCCGACGTTCAACGGTCTAATCAAGAATGTCACCATAGGCCCAGTGCTAAGTTGCGACTCTCTAATGACCGCGATGGTCATCAGATGGGCATGGCACAGGCGAGCTCGCGCTACACACTCGGTTCTTTATCGACCGAGTGAAGTCTGCATGTGGATCTGACCGTGACATCGAGATATGATGTTGTCAGACAAGCAGGGTGACCCAAAGACTCTGTCGGGAAGGATAATGAAGTTTACGAAGAAGGAAAGCTGACGAGGTCGTAGAGCGTGCTGATCATACCAAAACGAAGCCACGGAAAAGCCATTCCATAGAGAGTGTCACGTAGCTGACGCGTGAACGCGAGAACGAGTACAATCAATACATGCGATCCACTCGTCCTGGGGTGGCTTCTCCGAACATACGATCCATGCTTCGTACGTGCACATCACACGAGTCCAGCAGCATGTTGAAGACTGTCAGCACGCTAGACAGAGATGCGATCCGGGGCCTGCCAGCAGACTGCCAGGTGTACGATCATACCTTCTCACAACAGCGCGCTCCATAATCGGCAACCACACATACGTCCGAGTACAACCAATCAGGTACTCGATGCTCCGAACACGCAGCCGCCGTAATAATCCGTTTCATACGCCGACAACCCGAGCCACAACTAGTAATCAACCATCCGCAAGCACGCCATTCACGTACAACTGTATTCCGAATCACCGAATCGCAGCAGAGCTTACTTCACCCTCCAGAAGTTCTAGCATGACAGCGCGCCCATCCGCATAGGTCGTACGATACATCTGTACAGGCGGCAAACGCGTGGAAAGACATTCTGCCTGACGGCCTGCGCGCCTGTCATCTCCGCATCGACCCACTTCCTCCGCTTCCTCCTCCGCTTCTCCCGCCGCATGCCCTCCCGCAAGTTCCTAAACAGACGGGACATCCGTACACGCAACAGTCTCACGCAACCTCGCCCCGGTGTATAGGAAGATAACCGGAAGATAACCGTCTCGAATGTCCGAAATCGCGCTTCCGGACATCCGTGTCGGCGCGCGCAGCTTCTGCGAGTCGGGGCGCTTGAATCGTTTGCGTACGGGTGGTCCGAGTCGGTCGAAGATGAGGCGGCGGGCTATCCGAGTCGGCGAGTATAGAAACGAGCGGGTCATCCGAGTCGGGCGGGGAGGCGGGCGGCGCCCAGTTGAGCCGTAGACTCAGGCCAGGATGGGTCCTCCACCTCCTTCGTGTCCGTTGTCTTCTTGGTCGGTATCAGGATCGGGAGAAGGCTCGAGTCCAAGTATCGCGTTCCATTCTTGCACCGCTTCTATTCGGGTCCGTATATCCATGTACCATAGCGAATAGAGCAAGTCCGTGAAGTTGAATCAAGCGGATATGGATTGCATCGAGAGGGTGATCATAGAGGGAAAGAAAAAAACATCAGTCAGCGCTCGGGCTCTCTGCGCGACGACTCGGAAGAAGGGCGTTTGCCTTGAACGCTTTGCGGCTCTTCTGAGCTTGCCGTCGCACCTCCTGGACGAGGGTGTACGCGCGCGGCGCCGACTTTCCATGCCCAGAACGGGCCTGTAATACAATGTTAATAGACTGGAGAGAGGGAAGTGTGGAGAGGGCGCACCGATGGGATCCATATGCTCGTGTTCTGCGCTCGTCCACATGCCCAGTACGCCGGCGGCTGAACCTGGTCCGCCGAGTTGTACACCGTCGCTTTGCCATGCTGATTCGCCGTCTTCACGGAGCGTGAACTGCAACGTCATGAGCACAAAAAAAAGTATAGCGATGAAGTGTAGATCGAATGAAAGACCAGAAAAGACGCACCAAACTCCATCGAACTTCCCCATCCGCAACTTCCTCCACCTTCCCCCAAACAGTATGCGCAGCCTGTGCACCACTAACAGTCCCAGCGATATGTATAGTCGGTCTTCTAGCCTTCGCACTTCTCGTATATTTCGCCACTCGTAAAGTCATGGGGACGATACGCATGACTTCGTAGAGAGTGGCGTCGGTGAAGCGGTTTGCGAAGGGTTCTGTCTGGCAATTTTGTGGTGATATAAGTAGGAGAGGAGAGGAGAGGAGAGGAGGGAGGAGGGAGAGGACGTACGTTGTGCGCGACGAGATCTTTATAGTCTAACCAGCATACGCAACGGCGCCATTGGCCTGCAACACCGGCCCAATCCCACCCCTCACATTCTTCACCCACCACCTCTTCCCCATTACCCTCATCCACCATGACCTTCCCCGTATCCCTCTCTTCTACCACGCCCGCCCTCTCCTTGCCCTTGCTTTTCACCACTCCACCATCCTTCTCCGTCAACTCAGGAAAGGCATAACAAGTCCCGTCTTCACGTATCGGACCGGGACTGAGCGCTTCGGCCAGAGCGGGGTTGTCGTTTGTGAAGGAGTTGGAGTCGGCGTCTGGTGCGCGGTCGATGAATGATGTATCTTCGACGATCCTCCGAAGCGAAGGCGAAATTTCACGCTCTTTACCCTTCCCCATTCCATTCGTCTCTATCGTCAAATCAGCTCCCTTCGCACGACTCCCAACATCCTTCTCACCCTCATCAACAACGAACCCCGGCGCCGCACCGACTCTTAACCCTTCCAGCGCAACAAGAGCCCGTAAAGCGTGGGCGTGACGAGTAGCCAGAAGATCGCGAAGGTTATGTTGGACGACCGTTCGTGCTGCGCTTAACCACGTCCAATCGAATTTGAGTTGACTAGGTGGAGGTTCCGAGGCGTAGATGTTTGCGAAGGGGGCTGGGACGAAGGATGGTACGCCCGGATTTTGAGGGGGCTGTTGAAGTTCGGGTTCTGGGGAGGGGAATGATGCCGAGGAGGAGTGATCTGACGCCGGTGAATGGGATGAGGAGTAGGTGGATGTTGATGAAGCGTCGAGTACGGGCGATTGATGAGGACTATAATCCGAATCTGAAGATACATCTTCGATCTCGTCCAATGTGTGGGAGAGTACGCTGCGCGTGGGTACGAGAAGTGCTGAGTCGGATGTTTGGGTTGTGGTTGGTGTTATGGGGAGGAAGGGGGCGTGCAGGCGGGTTGGGTGGAGGTATGTCATGTCGTAGGCCCTATCAAGCACACAAAAGTCAGTAAAGTATGATATGATGGAGGGAAGGAAGGGGAAATACCGTATCCTGGCGAGTCTGCGTACGCCATCAGCCTTCTCAGGTTCCCAAACCATCTTCCGACTACATCTGTACACTCTCGGCTCTCCCTCCGGAAACCCCGCCCCACTCCCCTCCGGCTCCGGATCCCTCAACAACGCTTCGCTCTCCCCTCCTTCAGCATCCACAACTATCCCCGGCATATGCGGGCCAAAGAACGGTCGTGGCGGTGGAGCTCTAGCAGCTTGCATCGGTCCTACGGCAGCTACTAATCGGGCGAGAGGCTCGTCGTATATTTCTTTTGAAGTGAAGTTGTCGATGCAGTATGCGTTGAGGCGGGAGGAGAGGAGAGGGGGGAGACCGGGTTGGAGGATGTGTGTTACGAAGGATGTGTTGAGGGATATAGGCACACGCGCAGGCGAGGAATGGAGGATTATGGATAAAGGAGGGAATACGGGATGTGTTGACCCGCTCGGTGTATCCGGTTCTAATTCCCTAGAGTCTAGAGGTCTAGCCGTTTTGAGAACGTCCAGTACGGATTCTAAGACTTCGGCTACGTGTTCTGGCGAGGCTGGACGGTCGGGTTCGGCGACTCGAGAGGCGAAGAAGAGGCTGGCGGATATGCGACGTTTGTAGTGGGTTTCCCAGGGGTAGAAGGGGCGAGAGGGGGGATCGAAGAGGGTGAGGAAGAGGTGTCGCCAGAGGTGGGTTTGGGCTGCTAGGATTGAGGACCTCAAAGAGCGGCATGTGAGGGATAAAGAGGCGGGTGCGGTAGAGTCGCCTTGAGCGGCGGCGCAGAGTACGATTTCTTCGAGTAGTTCTACTGGGAGCTTGAGTAGTGACATGGTGGGGGTGTAGTAGGGTGTGTGTGTGAATTGTGACACGGAAAAGATATATGTAAGAGCGGGAAACGGGGCGATCCACTCGTTTACTCAATCCCGCTGATCCTCCGTGTGGGTCCATCCTCAATCCAATCTCCGAGTATACCGTCGGATCAATTCAAAACACGCGATATACACGCGCCTACATCCACCCGCGTCGCGTCGCGTCACCAAGTCACCTTCTCCCGCCTGTCTCCCGCAAATAGAATGTCTGCTTCAACTTCAACTTCTAAACAACCTATACTATGGACAAACCCTCGTAACCCTAAAGAACGCGTAACGATATATAGAGCACCACCACACGAAGACGGTCGTCCGCGCGTCATATGCGATCTCTGTTCATTCCCTTGCGTCGTTTCGGGGACCGGAACATCCACTCAACATCTCTCGAACTTTACCATCCACCGCGGGAGCGCGAATTGTCTCAAACGCGCGTCCACTATCAAGAAACCCGGTGGAGGAAAGAGTAAAGGCAAGATCACGAGCCACTTTGCGCGGACTCCGAGCAGCGCGTCGAGTCGAGCGAGCAGTGAGGCTGTTTCTGAGATATTGGATGAGGGGGAGACGGATGGAGGGTCTGTTCCTGGGACTGTTTCGTCCTCTTCGCCGCGCGAGAAGCCTATGGAGATTGATTTGACGTCTCCGTCTCCGGAGCCTGAGCCTGTTGTGATTACGGCGAAGGCCAAGGGCAAGGGCAAGGCTGGCCCAACGTTTAGGGTGAAGAAGGACGAGCTCAAGATCATCGAATATAACGCTACGACCAAGGGCAAGGCTCAGGTTCAGGCTACTACTTCACTTTCTGGCGCGACGAGCGACGAGATGGAGGTTCTTCCTCCGAAACATAAGAAGGTTAAAGCTACTACCTACGGCGCGACGACGACCTCCTACGAAATGGCTGCGTCGACCTCCTCCGCTTCGACTCGAACTAACACACCTCTCACAACCCTCGTCATCCCCAACGCTCCCACCACCAACAACACATCAACCTCAACTCTCCCCACCGCCACACTCCCAACATGCACAACCTGCCGCCACCCCAACACAACCCCCCAATACAAAATGTGCGAACCCTGTCGAATCTACTACCGTGATCGATCACGTATCAAAGCCGAGCGAGTTAAAGCTTCTGCTGCTCTTAAACTTGCGGAGGCTGGTGGGGATATGAAGGAGATCGAGAGGGCGAAGGAGGAGAGTGAGAGGATGAGGGGGAAGGGTGCGAAGAGGGATTATAGCGGGGCGGTGGGAGGGAAGGAGGGGAAGAAACGCAAACGGGACGTTGAACCTGTGTTAGAGGAGAGGATGATCGAACTTGTGTTCGACCCGGACGAATGCGGCACCGCCGCTCAAGCGTACTCAATACTCCTCTCAGAACTTAACCCTCCGCCCGTCAAACCTCCCCGTGCACCTCTACCTCAACCGAAGTTGAATATACGTCTAACGTGGGCGGTCGTGGCGGATGGAAGTATCAGTCATAGGAGTAGGATTGAGGGGGTTGTTAGGGAGTTGAGGGAGATTGGGTTGCAGTTCGGGTACGCTTTTGTGCTCGAGTTTGAAAGTTTGATTTGTTGCTGATTGTTGAGTTTTTTGCTGTTTAGGTCGGTGGGGAAGACGCAGGAACCGGGATCGCGATACGCGAGGTATAACACTATAACCGAGAAATACCGATGCAAATGCTCCGTCTCCACCACCTCCACCTCCACCTCCTCTTCCGCTCAGTTCAAACCCGCACCCGGCAAACCTCTCGCGCGCAAACAATCCGACCTCTCAACTTTCTTCTCCAAACCCCAACCCAAGAACAAAGGCGCGATACGAATGGAAGAGGAGGAGGAAGACGTGTTGATGCTCGTTCCGCCCGAGCTCGTTAATGGAGGGGCAGGGGGACAGGAGGAGAAGTGTGGAGGAAATGTGTACGTTTCGAGTGAGTGGGATGTGAAGAGTCATCCGTGTGGTGTTAGGGGTCAGAGAGTCGTTGTTTGGGTCGTACATGAGAGTGATCCCATTCAGTAGGGTGGCGTGGCGAGGAGGCGGGAAGAGCGACGAGTGGATGGTGATGCGTACGAGCTTCGGATGGACCCGTCGGGGATGTTTCCGCAGCGAGAAACGTGGATGCGGGCTGGACGGGCAGAGGTCCCGGTCAAGTGGCCTTGATCCCCGAGCTAAGCGAGCGTGCTTACACCCAAACGGCCCACCGCATCGCAGCATGTGGGACACGGAGACCAAGCGCAAGGGTGGGTGCGGGGCTAGGTGGGTGCACCACGCCGCGTTTTCGGTCATGGCGATTTACAGTCTCGTTTGCCTGATTTCTTGGTCGTTCCTTCATTCTTGATATACCTGATACCCGGGCCCCATATTCCTGCTGTTTCATTACGGAAGGTTTAATTGTTCATAGTGTAAGATTCTCCGCCCGGTGATTATCCTACGATTTTTTGCGACGTGTTCGCGTTTTATTCATTTTTTTGTTCTTCTGCGTTGCGGACTGCGTGACGATGTGCGTACCATGGACTATTGTCGATGTTGTTGCGAACGAGAGGTAGGCGGCGGGTGGTTGGATGCAGTGCGCGCTACAGATGTAGTACTCGCGGATGACCTGGAGCGGCACGCACGGCTCCAAGCTGACAAAGCTTGCGCCCAGGTCGAGATGGACGCTGTAATCCACCTGTAGACCCATTCCAACACCAAGAGTGCGCGAGGCTTGCGCCAATACAGCTGGAGGACACGCCTGCAGGCCAAGAAGTATTTACCCGGACTTCTACCCGAACACGCAATATTACCCCCCTCTGCGCGTATAATCGCCCTCGGTTGAGTTTCCCTGAACGCCCGGTGCCACAGCTCACTACAGAGTACAACTATACAAGACCGAGTCGGGTTTCGAGCGTACTCCGACGGTCCGAAATGGATAGACTACTGCTGACAGTACCTTTGACATACGATGACGACATCATGTAATAATACCAGTAAATATTGCCGAACAGCCCCTCCACGCCCTTCAGCCTCGCCTTCGCATACCATAACCCCCATAGCGCATACATACACTTTCACTTTACTCTTTACAAGCAAGGGAGGAAACCCTAGAGGCCTGAGTGAGCGGCCGAAAGCGCGACGCGTCGGCCAAACCAGTACTGGCGAGATCAGGTGACCGCGTGGGTCCGAGGCCAGTCAATTGAAAAAATCGAGGCTAAATCCGTAAATGTAAATCAGCCTTACGCGTTGCGCTGGCCGTACCTCATCCGTACCCCGTACCACCACCACGTATCATCCCTGTCCCCTCCGCTCCCTCTTCGCTTCCCGTACTGTCTTGACAGTTGGTTGTGTATAATTTGGAAGTTGAGACTCCGTTGGCGTCTTATAGCGGTACAGGCTACGTGTTAGGGCTCTGACAAAGCCTACGTGTTTTTGAAAGGAGACTTTTGTTACTCTTCGTCTCTACCCGAGGCTACTATGTCTGCTCCTACGTCTACAGTCGAGCCTTCTACGCCTACCGCACCCGCGCCCGGCGCCACTCAAGTGCACCCGACCCCGAATCCCAACTCGAACTCGAATGCGAATATAAATGGAAATTCAATATCCGCTTCGGCTGCCACATCCGTCTCATCGCCTTCGCCAGCGCCGTCGTCGTCGCTCGCTACGACGCCCGCTCCGGACGCTACACACGTTCCCGCTCCATCCGCCTCATCCGCGGCTGTACCCCCTACCGACGGAGCCACCCCGGCACCCTCGACGTGCGGCGTATGTAAACAGGCGATTAACCAGCCGGGATTTAAGACGTGCGTACGGTGTCGCGTAAAACGTAACGCTGCGCGTAAACGACGACTCGAACAGCGTCGGGTGGATACGAACGCGAATGGTGCGACGGGTAACGGGAGTGTACCGGGTACAGGTGCCAGTACTCCTTTGATGGGGTTGAACCTTGAGGAGGGTACGGAGGGGAGCGTAGCGAGCGAAGGGGACGTGGCTATGGAGCATGAAGAGGACGTATCTACGAGAGAGGGCAGCCATGCGCAGGAGGAGGAGGAAGAGGAGGAAATGTCGCCTTGGGATAAGAAACGGACTACGTTGCTGGCGGCTGCTACGGCTACGCTGGGTGGTGCGGCTGTCGCTATGGCAGAGTCTAGCGCGAGCGCGGGCGCCGCTGCGTTGATGACGACGAATAATACGGCTCTTGCGGCTGCGGCTCTCGATGAAGAGTCGGATGGAGCTGCCGAGGACTACGCGTCGGATGTGGAGATGAAGGACGAGTCGGCGTCGAGAGCGTTGTCCCCGCCTACACCGAGTCCACCGTTGCCGCCTCCTGTACCCGCTTCTGCACCCGCCATACGTCCCCCACTCGACGTCGCACGTCTAGACGCCGAATTCGAGCGTCGCGAAGCAGAAATATTAGCGGCCCGGGCCCGCTCAGCGACTTCGTCAACACCTGCACCTGCACCTTTACCACCAGTCGCTTCGGCATCTGCTCCGACCGGTGGGATTGACGGTGCACCCTGTACAGTATGCAAAGGTCCACGCGATAACGCAAAGTATAAAACGTGCGCCGCATGCCGTGCGAGGAGCCGGGAATCTTGGAGGCGTCAAAGCGCAAAACGGAAAGCGTTGGCTGCGACAGGTGGTCAACCGACGCCCGCGAGCAGCGCACGTCCTACGCCCGCTACGAGTCGCGCGAACTCGCCTGTACACGTTCAAGCGCCCATACCGGCTCCTACGCCCGTACCGGCAGCAGGAGCAATGGTTACTCCGATACCCGTCTACGTCCCTCCGCCTCCCGACCCCGGCGCACCAGTCCCAGGCGGCACAATCATCTCAGGCGTAAACGTCGGTCCCGGCCCCCTCCCAATCACCGCTCCCGTTCTAGCTCCTATACCTATATCCACAGCCCCGACACCCTCCGTGGACCCCGAAAAACAACGTCGGTTATGTTCGAGTTGTAGAAGTGCTCTCGCACCTCCTCGATATCGTACATGCGAACATTGTAGATGGATAGCTCGACGTGAAGCCGCGACCGGATCGGGTCAAGTTTTTACGGAGGCTGAGCCGCCTACTTCTAGGCTTGGGGCTAGGAGGGGGAGGAAGAGGTTGAATCCTCAAGAACCGAGAGTTGAGAGGGTTGGGAAGAAGAGGAGGGTGTTGTTTGAGGTTGATGAGGATGAGTATACTTTTGAGAGGGAGGCTTTGGATGTTGTTAGGGATGTTTTGAGAGGTGGTGGTGGGGCAGGGGAAGGGGGGAGGGATGTTAGGGTTACTTGGGCGGTGGTTGCGGGGGAGAAGGGTGGGTTTGGGAGGTTGGCGAGGTTGGAGAGGGTCGCGGAGGCTATGAGGTCTAAAGGGATACCTATCTCGTAGGCCTATCTCTATCTATACAACTCGCGATATTTTTTGCTAACGATTCTTGTGGCAGACCGGATAGCGAGGAACAAGAACCGGGCTCGTCTCCCTACGCAGGTCCAGACGCAGTAACAGAACGATGGACATGCACATGCGCTCAATCCAAATCGCCAGAATCAGCAGAGGAAGACGCGATGGACGTCGATACGCATAACGAAACGTGTGGAGGGTACGTATACGTATCTTGCAGCTGGGATACGCACTCGCACCCTGCGCATCTCCGCGGACAGCGCGTTACGATCGTCGTCGTACATGAGCAGTTGGACGAGACGGTTGGGGCGCCGGCGATGTTGGAGGCGCCTACGCCGGTAATCGAAGAGGCTTAGGTACTGGATTACTAGAACTCGATTGTTTCTGCCTGCAGCCTGTCGTCTCGTTCATACATACCCCCGCTTCTCCATACACGACGATCTGAAAGCACTTCTTATGTTCATTATAATCTTTTTCGATACTTCGCTATAGATGTTCTACTTCCGATGCATTCTGTGGGTTTATTGTGTCAATCAGTAAGTACTGTAGGGCGGACGGTGCGGACTGGTCGCAGCGGACGTTGATTGTGTGAAACTTAATCTATCGCCGAGGGTCGACTCAAAAAAGCCGTAGTACCGTACCGCACCGAGCGCGCGGCAGGCTCTTGAATCTTGATGGGCGTATTGCCCTGAGCAGCGTTACATTGCCCGGCTAGCCCCGTACCCGGCCACCATCGCGTGAGGAGGCGAGCACTGCTGGCGCAGAGAAACCTCCCCCTCTCAAAGCCTTGCGGCAGCGGGCTGGTAGCGAGACTAACCCCCGACGTCTGCAGTCCCCAGAGCAGCGGCCGCCGGATGTCACTGTGACACGGCGCGCTCGTTGTGAACACCGTGGTTGCCTCGCGCTCCTGCGTCGATTCCTTCAGTACCGCCATGGCCGACCTTGAGCCCGTCAAGTACGTGAAAATACGACCTCACGATCGTACATTTGACTGATGCTTCCCTAGCCCCGTTGTCAGTCTTACGGCCCCAATCACCAGTCCGAACTCTTCGCCAGACCTGAATCTCCCGGCTGAGATCCTCCTTCTTATCTTCGAGTATGCACAGGCCTCTTGGTTTCCTCGTAAAGTTCCTGAGTCTCAGCTGCATTGTGAACTTCTTTACGGGAAATATGAGCTGGGTTGGATGGGTATAACGCACGTCTGCAGATTGTGGCGCCAGGTGCGTTGACAGACCCTGTCATATGTGCCAAGCAGCTGTATTGAGTATTATCCACAGCTCGCGGAGAACTCCCCTTCCTTGTGGAAAGTACAAAAGTGCTTGGATACTCCGCCAGCAATGTCTAGCGAGGTTCTTGCGCGATCACAAAATACGCCTCTTGAGCTCCATATTCATGAGAACATAAACGTTTACGGTGGCTTTGTACCGGATATTCTGCGCCCCTGGACCTCCGATGCTATCGCTCGCCGCATTGAAAAGCTCGTTTATACGGCGCTGGGCAACGACTGCGTCGGTCTGAGCGCAATCATGTCTAGGAATCTGCCCAGTCTTCAGGAGCTTGAGGTTGTAGGGATCGGAAGTAGAATCACTCCAATCGTGGACGGGAAACTGAACGAACACATTCAGACCTCGGCATTGTCGCATCTAACACTTTACGCCCTGTTTCCAACATGGAGCTCGTCGCTATTCTCGAGGTCGCTCACGCATATGAGTTTAGGATGTCGTCCGTGGACGTTGACCCATGACCGTCATACTACCTTGCCTTCTTCCTCACGTTTCTGTCGCCCCCTCCGTTCCCTCCCCAAACTACAGCGATTGGATCTATACAACTTCTTTCCTCTTAGCTGGTCTTCCGAGCGGGACGGTGTGCTCGAAACGTCCGACGAGTACTATCTGTTCACTCTGCAATATCTAAGAGTTATCATCAATTGTGACCAGTTTCTCGCCTCGGCGGACTACACCAGCTTTTGGCAACATTTCATAATCCCTCCTTCCACCACTCTCATTGTGCAAGTGGACGTTACACATGGCTATCATTTCCGTGACGAGATGATAACGCCCTTAGTAAAGGACAAAGCGAATGGATGGCCCGCGCAGGAATTATACTTATCCATGCAGAAAATCCATGCATATCACGTCGATTCTCCGCGTTCTCGGTGGACACAGCAACAGACCGAGACGTTCAAACTCGACGGCCCGCGCGTTGCGAAAAACTGGGCGCTCGACAATGTCCATGGTAGCAGATACTTGCACTCTTCTAAAGATATTCACATCAACGCAGCGCGTCTGGTACACGAAAGCTTGAATGCTCTTACCATCGCACCCAGCCTTATGGATCGGTGGACAACCACACAAGGCTGGATCGATGAATTCGCTCACGCTCGCGCCGTTCGGCGTCTCACTATCTCACTCGTCAATGCTCTGCCATTGCTGCAGACACTCGTGCGCGACACGTATGGAGAGTTTGTACTCTTCCCTGCGCTCGAGGCGATCGTTGTACACGAGGAGTGCGCGCCGGAAGACGCGGAGGGGCATCGATATCTTGCACTCAAGATGTGGTTGTTGCACGCTGTGCGAACGCGCAAGCGCTCTCAGAAGCCGATTCGAGAGATGCTTGTCAGTCGCAAGCTCACGGGGCTCGACGTTTGGGAGGATATGGCAAATGAGACGGAGGTATCGTTCTTCTAGTATCATGTTCACGGCTCGTTCTCTCTTGAATCTGCATGCGTTTAATCTAGTACTGTAGTACATAAACTGATATGTACACATCTCGCAAATATACTGCTTGGGAGGCTGACAACTTGAAGGGTGTCAGAACCTCGCGCGCTGTTGAGTGTCTCCCAAGGGCAGAGGCTCATGTTGCGCTGCCTCATCAGTGATGGGGCGCTGGGTGAACGTCAAGATGAGTGCCATTTGATAGTAACAATTGCATAAATACTTTGCAAGTTGCAGCCCGCGACATCCTATCACCCGCCGCGAGTCCGAGTCCGGAGGCCGGCCGCAGGGACCGGTCACTTGTGTGACGCCACGCGCTTTGAATTGCGCCAACAACGCGTTGCTTGTCTACCACCGCCACCATGACCGATGATGAGGTTTATCTGTATGCGCGAAGCCCCCCATGAACGCTATCCTCCTTACTGACGTCGTAATTCCGAAGGCAACCCGCTGCTTCGCCTGTCGCCGTGACAGCCGGTCCCGCATTGGGGCTCATCTTGCCCGCCGAGATCCTTCTCATCGTTTTTGAGACTGCGCAGTCATTATGGCCTACTCGAAGCCTGAGAAAGGTCGAGGAAATGGCTTTAGATGCGCCGGCTTATGATCTTGGCTGGATTTCCTTGACGCATGTCTGTAGCTCCTGGCGCGAGGTGAGTCTCCTGACAGCACCCAACGTAGATCCGCTTGACTGACATATATACAAGCTTGTCGTGCGTTCACCATCCCTATGGAGTTATCAAGCTTGCTTGGACCTACCCCTCCGATTTACGCCCCTCGTCATTTCGCGCTCGAGGGATATGCCCCTTGGCCTTTTCATCGAAGAAGGAGGGGTTATCTGTGGGGCTGAAGTGCCTCCGAAGCTGGCACCTTGGACCAAGAAACGTACTCTCCGTCGCGTGAGAAAAATCAAATATACTCTGGCTTCGAATTCATTCTACGGCTTGAACGTGATGCTGCACAACAATCTACCTAACCTCCGCGTACTCGAGGTGGGATGGTTGCTCAGCGGGTCACAAATCCTCTCTCTCTTCGCATCAAACACTCTGGACAAACAACTGCAAGTTTTGAGATTGACTCGGCTGTCGCTGAGTAGTGTGCTTCCTCACTGGGACTCGCCACTGTTTTCGAGTTCGCTCACACATCTTACTTTGGGTTGTCCTCTGTCAATGTCACGCCCCGAGCGAAACGATGTTCTGCCCTCTACTTCGCGTTTTCAAAGACTCGTGGCATCTCTTGCCAATCTGCAACGTCTCGACCTTCGTAATTTCTTTCCCAACCGCTGGTCCCCAGCCGAGGATGGCGAACAAACTTCTTCACAATTCCAGTTCGCTGTTCGTCAATTGAACATACACATCGATTGTGGACGGACCCTGCGTGGGCCAGATTATCAGAGCTTCTGGGAGCATTTCTTGGTTCCTCCCTCGACTGTTTTGACACTGAAAGTGGACGTCATTCCCAGCAAATGGTCCCCAGCGGGCGCCGACAACAAGGCACTTCTCCCGCTCGTTCACGACGCTCGGAGCGGATGGCCTGTGCGTGAGATAGACCTTTATGCGAACGCAATTGTTGCCTCGCACGAAGAGTGCACCCGTACTCTATGGACGCGGCGAAAGATGGGTAAACTGCGCATACTTGAGGACGATACGCTGGGAATGGAGGATTGGGGGCTCGACGATGTACGTGGCAGCGCAGTCAGATACCTGCATTCGCGCCAGGGCTTCAAGACACTTAGCGGAACCACGTATCTTCAATCCTTGCAAGGGATGTTCATTGCATCGGATATCATGGAGAAATGGAAGTCCATCAGAGACTGGTCCGACAGCTTCGTCTCCACTGACGCACGCACCGTTCGGCGTCTCACCGTCTCACTCTCTCACGTCCTGCCTCTCCTCCAAACCCTCGTACGCGAAAAGGATGGAGACTTTGTGCTTTTTCCGATGCTCGAGATCATTGTGATATTGGAAGGATGCGCGCCGGAAGAGGTGCAGGGCATTCGGTATCTTGCGCTCAAGCTATGGCTGTTACACGTTGTGCGGACGCGCAAGCGTGCACAAAAGTCTATCCGGGAGGTGCTTGTCAATAAGGCGCTCAAAGGGTGGGACGTGTGGGAGGATATGGCTAAAGAGACTGACGTGTCGTTCTTCTGACGTTCATGTATTACATAATGGCTTCAATTCGTTGCGGGCAATATCATAGTGTACTAGTACTAAGATATATTCTCCTCCTGGAGTTGCTGCAACTCTCTAAATACTCTCGGAAAAGCGAACAAAGTTGAAAGACAGGATTCCCGGCGCTTTGCCCGGCGCCCTCGTATCTGCTCTGGTTGGATCGAGATACGTAGAGGATCAACTTCTTCAGATGCGCTTCTGCGTACTACGGTATTCATTAGTACATTTGCAAAGGAACAGCTACGTTGTGATGATGGTCAGTACAAAGCACGTTCCTTCGAGGCGCGCAGGCTGTACGCGGGCCGCGTGGTACTCCCACGACTGGCGGGTTCTCGCGTCCTCGGCTCTGACCACCACCACCACCACCACCACCGCACTTGCGTGTACTTTTACAATGGGCTCATGTATCTCTTCACAGAATCATCTGGATCCAGATGAGAGCCTTGTATCCGATATTTCTACAACGGAGGGTGGGCCGATCACGCGAGTGCCCGACGACGTGCTATACTCGATATTCGCATTCGTCGCTCAGATAGAGCCCATCCGCGGCATACACGACCTATCACAGCAAATCCCTTTGCTAGACAACCCCTCATACTCTGAATGCCTTGGATGGATGCGTCTTTCCGCCGTTTGTCGCCGCTGGCGCGTCGTACTCGTTACATCAGCCCCGTTATGGGCGGATGCGGTGTTTTATCTCCCACCAGAAGCCGCCTCGCTTGCCCTTACACGGTCGGGCAATGCTCCACTCGACATGCACATACCATATAGTGAAGATCTGCACTCTATCTTACGAAGTAAGATGGTAAGCTCTAAAAACTGGGGACTACCCCATACCCATCGCGTGCGACTTTTAAGTTTGGCTACCACCCACGCCTCACGCATGAGGAAGCTCAATGCTGCGGATCTGACCGCTCAGCACTATCAAGACATCTTTGGGAGTGGTTCTTTCAATTCACTGCGCGTACTGGTCGTCAGACGTAGCTATTATGACGACAAGACACCTGCACCCACTCGCGACGATATTGGGCGATTACACATCTCTGCACCAAATGTTTACCGAGCCTATCTGTCTGCTGCACTTCCGATTGCCCTAGGTGACGGGCCTGGTCTTAGCTTCTCGCTACCAGGCTTGCGTGACCTGTCGGTGTCGACAACGTTGAGCAGGCCAACGAGTATCGAGCAACTGCGTTGGATCCCGTCTCTTATTCGGGGTGCGGCGGGCTTGCTGCGTTTGAAGCTGCATCTTCCTGTAGACTTTTACGTCAATTGGAAAGAACTATGCGGCGATGAAACCTTCCATCTCCCCGCACTTCGCGCTGTAGAGTTGAGTGGTTCACTCAACGCTCACCTCGATGATCTGTTCAAGCAGATTAGCACATCAATTCCACCATCTGTCTTCTCTAGTTCCAGTGGTGACATGGATAGAACGAACATATTGGAGTTCGTAAGAACTTATGGGCATATTGTAGCTCAGTCGTTGCAAACACATCCGCTCGACACGATCTATATCTCGCGAGGCACTCGGAACGATTTTCACGCTGCATTCTCCGTGACTGCTTTCTCGAGCAAAGAGGTTCCTGGCCCTTACCACAGCCTCGAAGATTTGACGCAGAGCATATATTCACGCGCCCACCACGCCGCTCGGCTATCAGCTTTCTTTTCGTGGCTTATCATGGGCGACGAAGACAGGGCAGGAGACGCGCTCAGTGTGCTTGCTCCCCTTCTTACTCAGAACTCCGTCAAACATCTTATCCTCGATGAGCTCTCCACTACTCAATGGGAGGCAGCTGTGCCCGGGTTCATGCGATCATGCTTAACCAAAGTGACCACATTGCATTGTATCGATTCGCGTAACCCGGTGGGAAATCAGCTCGATATGTATCCTTGCACAGCAGCCCTTCGTCGGCTCAAGGTCCCCGCTGAGGCCGAGACCCAGTGTCAGTTACCCGAGCACAGCTCGAACGACGAGAACCATCGCGCAATTGCGACCGGCAGCCATCCTCTGTCTGCGCTCAAAACTGTCGTCGTCTCGATGATAGCAAAACCTGAGGAGAAGTATTGGACGATACGGGGCGTGGCGGACGTCCGCGAGTGGTGGGACGAGCTCATCCGGGGCCTGACGTACCGCCATGAAATAGGCCTGCGTGTGCATACATTACGCATCGTTGGCAATTGGGCGTCGGAGAAGCTGAACAGCAGGATGGCGAAGCTGGATGCTAAGATGCTCGTGCGAGCTACCGCGCTCGTGGATGAGCTCGTGGATGAACGTAGTAAGTTACCCGCCAAGGATGAATGAGGACTAGGTGCGAGTTACTTCGTCGAAAAGAGGAGAGACAGAAGTCGGCGGCCTATCTTACAGAAACTGAACGCTGAGGGTCCTTGTGCTGGCTTCAATGGACGACGCTCAGAAGGACTGCCAAATTAACCCCCCTTATACGTTAGATTTACTGAGGAAGATCAGGATGCTGAAGGGATGCTCGTTGTCTGTATTACGCCCAGGATGTATCATAGTGCTATCTCTTTACCATGTAGCTTCTCTCTCACGTTGTCGTCAGTACCATCGATCCAGAATATACCATTCTCATAGATACAGAAGCCAAACACGCGTGGGAAGCGCCAACACTTAGAATGGCTCGCTGTTACACGTGTCCTCAATGGTTGAACTCCAACAACGACTACCTTGTCCTAATACACCCAGCCTACCTGATGCACTGGCGCATCTCTACGTCAAGGCTCGCAACATTGAATCGTCGCCCAGTCTCCAATCCCACGTCAGCAGAGGGCTCGCCCATCTCGCGAGTGCCCGATGACGTGTTGTACTTGGTCTTTGCCTTCGTCGCTCGAGCAGAGCCCATTCGCGGCATCCACGATATATCGCAAAAGATACCAGACCAGGAAAATCCTACATACCACGAATGCTTAGGCTGGATGCGCCTCTCCGCGATCTGCCGCCGCTGGCGTACGGTGCTCCTCACTTCCGCCTCGTTATGGGCCGACGTCGTTTTCTTCCTCCCGCCGGGAATAGCTTCGCTAGCCCTTGCTAGGTCCGGCGGGGCTTCTCTTGATATACATATACCATGCACGAAGGGCTCACCTCCGCCACGAGATCTCAAAAGCTCAAAGAGCTGGGGGTTACCTCATACTCACCGCGAGCGTCTATTGCATTTGGCCGCTGCCCACGCGTTACGAATGAAGCGCTTTGCCGCCGCAGACTTGACCACCCGGCATTACCAGATCATATTTGGGAACATGACATTCGACTCTCTATATGACTTGGACCTCGCTTATGAGTATCACAGCACCCACACTACCCCTGCACCCACTCGCAAAGGACTTGGATATTTGTGCATCTTTGCACCGCATGCCTATCGGGCCCGCTTATCTATCGCTCTCCCTATTGCGTACAATGGCGGACAGGGTCTTTCCCTTTGGCTACCTAATCTACGCTATCTGTACTTGGATACAGTGCCTGTTGATCAATTGACGAATGCCACAGATCTGCGATGGATCGCTCCTCTCATTAGGGGTGCAGTTGGTCTGCAACACCTGAAAATGGAGTTTCCTGCAAATGTAATCATCGACTGGAACCGCCTTTACGGAGAGGACCCTCTACACCTCCTTGCGCTTTGTAGTGTAGACTTGGGTGGACCACTCAGAGTCCGCATGGATCAACTATTGTCGCGATTATGCGAAGTTGTGCCGCCTTGGATGCGGTTTCGCTCGAATCACTTGAATCTGCGTGATGGGTTGGAGTTTATCAAACTGTACGGGGAGATTATCGGACATTCGCTATGCACATACCCGCTCGACTCGATGCACATCTCTGCCCAGGAATGGTGGGAGCCTTTCATGTCCATATTCTCTTTGACAGCTTTCTCGAGCGACAACTTAACAGGCAGCCATCCTTGTCTCGACGACCTTCTTGAAAATGTCCATCGATCTGCCTATCACTCAGCAGGGCTGGAGGTTCGCTTCCAACAGCACACCTTGAAACGAGATGCGCTCGACACACTCACTCCTCTCCTTGCGCAAGATTTGATACGGGAGATCTTTCTTGATGGCTGTATTTCCAACAAGTTGGATGACTGCGAATGGGAAAACGCAATGCGTCGATTCATGCATTCCTGTCTCTCGGCGGTCACTACTTTGCATTGTATCGAAGCCCGGCGAAATAACATTTTCATGTCTTATATATTACCTTGCACGGCTGCTCTACGTGTCTTAATACCGCGTGACGACCCTATGGAGCAAGTGCACTTGCAGGGTCAAGAGCTCGAGCCTTCGGATTCCGCGTCGAATCATCAGTCGCAAGTCACAACACCTCCGTATGGCAAGTTTGTTGCAGGTGTGGGCCGCACTTGCCTCCTACCTGCACTGCATACAGTCGTTGTTTCCATGAGGGTGGCTGACTACGAAACGAAAAACGGTTATGTGCTGATGTCCGTCGGCATCCCGAGTCCCCTCGTTCGGCTGTGGTGGGACGAACTCGTCAAGGCATTGCGTTACCGCTGTGAGATCGGCCTACCTCTACGCACGCTGCGTATCATCGGTGGTTGGACGTCGGAAAAGGTACGGGGCCGAACGGCGAAGCTGGATGGGAAGATGCTCAGGTGTGTGACCGAGCTTGTTAACGAGCTCATCGATGAGCGCAAGGTGGATCCAAAGCTTTAGAGCGGGCCTCCGATACTATACATGGCCTGCTTGACACACGTAGTACTATGGCTCAATGAAATTGCTGCTAGATAACTCAGTCCCGGCCGCGATAAGCAAGGTTAGACAAGACGCGTCGGGTATTGCGGGTACTTTGAGAAGACAAAGCTCTACAATGCTTCAACTGTAAGCACGCCAACTACCGCGGCCATTCACCACCAGACCTCTTAGGCTAGCGAGCGATAGGGATCGGCACTGCGCTATAATACAGTATAACCTAGACAGTGTTGCTATCAAATATATATCTCGAGCGTAAACCATAGAGCATTCAAACATAGACATAATATTGGGGAGCTCTGGTCGTGGTTCGGGTGAAGGCTGCGCGGCAATGCCGCGGCGCGCGCGTTCATGCAGCACGATCTGCAGCTTGAACTCGAACTACCATGCCATTTTCTCCCGCGCATACAGTTGCAGATGTCTCACTTCATCTTCCTCAATAGACATTAAGCATTGGGATCGGACTTGGCAGAGCCGAGGACCACCTCTTTGACACCGAGGCAAAGACGTCGACCCGAGTCAGGGAAAGGTCTGTAGATTCTGCAGTGCGGTTTGGGTCGTGTATCCCGTAAGTTTCCTTACACGCATCATAATGTCTCTGCAATGCACTTACAAGATGTATCCTATAGCCGTATAGCTTTCTCAGCACAGTAATTTCATGACACTCAACCAGCTACATGACACGCGACTCCGAGACGTGTCCGGAACCTTTCGGACGGTGACGATTCGCATCTTCATTCTTATATGGACCCACGCTTTGTAACATACACTTGGCATGAACAGAGATACAACAATTCTAGTGGGTTCGCGACTGCTTGCAGAGATGCTATCGCGTAAATGTTCAGGCGAACATATCCACCCTCTCGTCCCAGCCATGCGCACTCCCGGCCCCCCGATGCCTCGGGATGACGTCCTTTCTGCCGTTATGCAGCGGTCGCGTCAAGCTCGCGTCCCGGTGCTCAGGCTGAGTAATCCCGCTTATACTCCTGTTTTTATCGGACTCTGCGTGTTCTTAAAACCCCGCACTGCGCGAGAGGCGATCTCACATTTTCTTTACTCCTCTTTACTCGACATCCAACATGGCATCGCTCCCGCAGACCATCAAAGCACTCCAGGTTCAGGAGAACAAGTCGGTGAAGGTGGTGGATATTCCGTTTGCGTCGCAGGAGAAGGTGCAGAAGTTACCGGAGGATCAGGTTTTGGTGCGTAGCAGATCATTCCTATCATCTTATCGCTCTGACATTGACGGCTACAGGTCCGTGTTCGTGCAGTTGGCCTCAACCCGACTGACTGGAAGCACGCTCTCGGTCCATGGGGGACGCCTGGCACCATCTCGGGCTGCGATGCAGCCGGTGACGTCGTCGCGGTCGGCTCAGACGTTACACACTTGAAGGTTGGCGATCGGGTCTGCGGCTTCAAGTGCGTGATTCAGAGTGATGACTATTGCGGTATACTCATCGATATCATAGCTACGGCGGCTCGTGGCAGAAGGACAACGGTGCATACGCCGAGTACGTGCGCTTCATCGCGGCCGTTTGTTTCGTGCTCCCTTCGGAGATGACATACGAGGAGGGTGCATCGTTCCCTATTCCCCACCTCACCGCGGTCCAGGCGTTGTACATGCGCTTGTCGCTCCCCAAGCCACTTACACCGGCGGCCGACGAGCTCAGGCAGAAGGGCGAGAAGATCCTGATTTGGGGCGCGAGCACTGCCGTCGGACACCACGCAATTCAGCTCGCAGCGCTATCCGGCCTCGAGGTTTACGCTACGGCCTCGCCGGCCGCACACGCTGACATCAAGGCTCTTGGAGCGGCGCAGGTTTTTGACTACAAGGACCCCGACGTCGCTTCGAAGATCAGGCAGGCCGCGGGCGACAAGGGCATCATCTACGGACTTGACACCGTGTGTGAGAAGGGCAGCACCGATGCCACGGTTGTGCGTACAACTCGCACATCACACGTCTTTTCACGGCTAACATCCTCCTAGGACGCGCTGTCGCCCACTCGTGGTGGTACAATCATCACGACGCTGCCCATTTCAGACGAGACCAAGACTCGCCGAAAGGATGTTAGCGTGGACTTCACACTCGTCTATACTGAGCTCGGCTATCCTATCAATTTCGCAAACGCATTCCCCTTTCCGGCCCTGCACGAGGACAAGGCGCGCACGCAAGCATACAACGTGGAGGATGTTCACCGCGTGTTGGACGGATGGAAGGCGGGTGTAGGCGCGCCGAAGTTCAAGACGCAGAAGCTGCGCCTCCTGCCGGGCGGTCTCGAGGGCATCGCAGAGGGGTTGAAGATCATGCAGGACGGGGCGTACGGCCGTGAGAAGCTCGTCTACAAGCTAGACTAAGCACGACTCACTGTACCAAACATGTAGTATCATTATCGCCATGTACCTTGTACTGTCCAATAACCTTCAGTAGAACATTTTCCATAACAATACTTAAGGTTGTACTCAGTTAAGGTTGTACTCGGATCGACGCGTCCCGCGTCCGTATTATCGATAGTCACAGGACCGTTCACTTGGGGAGCTAGAACGGACGGAGGCCTGCAGGCCTAGGAAGACTACTTGCCTCTCACCTCCATCGTCTCGCCATGTCCTCCGATATGGACGTTGATGATAACGAGCCTGTGCTCTTGTTTCCTCCGGAGATCTGGTCTCACATTGCTCTGCACATCGACTGGCGTCAGGACTTGATTGCACTCGCACAAAGCTGTCAATATCTCCACGACCTCGTTACTCCGAATCATTTGCAGTATCATGTCATCCAAGCTCCCTTCCACAATCTTTCGCTCTGGAAACACCTCATCTCGCATCCGAAGTGCGCAGGGAAGGTTACAGTGCTCATCCTTTACGATGGTACCGTGAAGCGCCACAAGGATAACTGGCACGTCCCGTCCGTCGTGGCGAAGGACGACGTTCCAGCGCGCGTCAATGACGAGCTAGGAAATCATATTATCGCTGCATTCCAGGTTATGCGCAACCTGCGCGAGTTCAAGCTCGATGCGCCCTGCGAGGGCAATGACCCTCGTGCTTTTGAATACGCACTGGACGCTTTGCACCTCGCCATATCCCACCTACCGAAGCCGAAGTTGACCATATCGGCTCCATATGGTTACCGATTCCCCCACTTGACGGAGGAGGAGACGTCGAACAAGGAGGAAGTTGCGAGACCTGAGGATCTACATGCGGCGGACCTGGTGCGGAGGAACATGGTGAGTATTGAACGTTGTCTGCTTCAAATAGTCTACTGAACTGCCTATTCCAGTTCTGGAAGCTTGATGACATTGTTCGCTTGGATGTCTTGAAGTTTGATGCGATCTACACGACGGACCCGAGGAAAACGCGTCGAGCGCTTGTGGCTGATCTTTTTGTACCGATGCTCGCCAAATGCAATGCTTTGGAGGTACGGATTGCGTCTTTCTTGATTGACATAACATCGTTCCTTACTTTCTGCCAACAGGAATTGAAACTGCGTACGATACCCTCATACTTGAGCGCCGGCCTTGCCAGCGTACATCTACCCTCATTGCGTTCGCTATACGTGACGGCGCAGGATACCCTAAAAGAAGCGGAGGAGCGTCACATCCAGGACTTCCTTCGAGCTCACACCAGCTTAACCACCCTGCAATTCACCCTTCTATCTCACGTTAGTTGGTCCAGCACCGTCGACGGACCCTTCCCCCTGTTGCCAAAGATCGAGCACCTTCTTGACGCTCCCGCCGCATTTGTTATCGCGATCTTCAAGAACAGGCGGGAAGTCAGCTTTGTCCTAGCGACGTTGGGCGACTTCCATTTATTACAGATCGTCAGCACCGCAGGTTTCATTGTGCTAAGTCGCTACGAACTCAAACGACTCGGCCTCTCGCACGTCATCAACTTGTCGACACTACGCCTTGCGAGCAGTATCTTCCCTGCTTTCAACGAACTACACCTTCCCTCTTCCGGTAACCCTCGCCATACGATGTTCACGGGCTCGTCAAGGCATCTAAACGCGAATCGAGGTCAACCGCAGCACGAGCCTAATCCTGAGTGGCCGCTGTGGTATCGCCAGTTATACGACATCGAGGAGATCCACGACTCGGTACCGAACATATTCGAGAACCTCCGGGAGGTGTCAAATGTGCGCACGACGGCAGGGCTGGTACCAGACTATACAGACTGGTTGAGGGGAGGGTCAGAGGAGCGCCCGTATCTCCAGGGTGTCGATCGGGCGAGCGTGGAGGCCGCACTCCGCTCCATCTCAAAGCGATACCCGCGGTTAAGAGTGGTCAATGGTTGGAGGATTGATTAGGGAGTTTGGACATCAGCACTTCTTGTTTCTTGTATGTTTTGTGGATGGTATCGATTGCTGTATGTCTGTTGCTCTTGTCACCGCTGTGACTGCCTGTGCACGAGGATGTTCCGAGGACTTTCTCTGGATAGCACGCTCTTCTTCATTTGTAAACCTCGTGGCCTCGGATAGGATGAGGCAAGACGCCGTTGGTGTACGCATGATCTGAATGTATCCTACTTGTACTTTTGTCGGAGGCCGCTACAGTTTGAGCTCGCCGATCTTCACTTTGTGATGCTCGTTGCAAGACAAGCGACGTTGTTTGCCCATGTTTGGTGCTGGAGGCTGTAAGATGCTCCTGCGTTACACTGCTTGGTTTCGATCCTGATGTTCGTTACAGTATTGTGAGACGACACGAGTTCAATATCCGTACATGCGCTTGGCACGCCATACATCGTAGGCACAGTCAAGCCGACAGGCATCCTAATAGCCCTGCAAGATCTCCTGCCCTTCCGGCGTAACCTCCCCGCGCGCGAGCCTCCCCTTGAAGTTCTCATCAAGAGCAGCACGGATAGCGGTCCAATCCTTGCACTGGTGCATCACATCAAGCCCGCTAGCGCCGTGCATCACCTTGCCGGTGTCGTCCTTGGCCAGTTCTCCATACTCGAGGGTCGTGTCCGCGCCACATAGGATGATCTCGCGCAAATACTACAAAGCATGTCCCACCTCAACGCCAATCTCGACAGTGGGAAGAAATATACGCACCACAAGACAATGGTTGACATGATGTTCAACGCCCGTTCCGTTCCCGGGGTACTGCAAGTACCCGTGCTTCGCCGCGGCGTACCCGTAGCGCAAGGCGTCCAGACAGTGCATCTGGTGGAACATGCTGACGACGAAAAGCTCGCGCTCAGGTCCCAGTGCGACCCAGCCATTGGACTTCGGGAAGACGCTAGCCCACTCGTCGTCCTGGTAGATCCCGTACAACTCGTCGTCCGGCCACTCGATGTTCATGGCTGCTTTCGGGATGTGGACCGGCAGCTCCTGCGGCTTATCCTTGCCTTGCCAGCCTGTGCATCACGCACTTGATGAGTGGGATTGACCAAAGACCGGACGGATAAGGGACGCACTGTACTGCACGCGCTCGGGGTACGCCAGCTTCTCCAGTCTTGCCATGTCCTTCCACTTCGCTCCCAGCTCCAATGTCTGCAGAGCTCCAAGCAGCGCGAGGGCCATGGATATCACTGCCCATGTTGCCGTGGACTCTGTCGGGGGGTGCATGATGATATGAGTGTCACTGAAAGACCAGAATCAAGCAGAATCCAGACGGGCGGGGGCGAAAGTTGTGTGGACATTTCCAAACAGCATGCCTTTTCGCTCGGTCAGGGCCCCTACGCGCGCCCAATATCGCTGTGGTCATCTCATCAGCGACCGGGCTCTTCTTAATTCTACCGTGATATCACGCATCGGGGGCCCTTGGAGCCTGGCTTCGACACGCACGTCCACCGGCATGCAGACCTGCTGCTGATGGAAGAGAAGAACTGCGGCGGGCGCGCAACGTTGGCCCGATGTGCCGTTTGCTTCGTGCCTTCATCTCTGTATCGCGGTACGGGTTCACACCGATACCCCCATTCACCAACGGCCATGTCCGTGTCGTACCAGAAGCTCGCGCAAAGTGAAGATGGGCTCCCTAGTCCTACGGTGTCCACGGCGGGCGAGTCCTCGCTTGCGCGCCGCATGCGTCTACTAGCGCTCGCGCTCCTCGCACTCAATGTCCTCCTTGCACTTGCCAACGGCGCCATGACTTTGCGCAATGGTGCCGCGCTGCACCGCGTGCTTCCCGCCTTTGACGTGCATACTCTGCCTATGCCTGACCAATATCAGGGGCTACCGGCGCACTCGCGTAACAAAAGTGCGTAACTGGCGCGCTGAGAGATGAGTATGATAAGTCTGACCACGGCACTGCAGCTACTGTTTTGCGGGACGAGAACGGCAACCTCGTCTACCCATCGAAGGAGAACGCACAGAGGCGCGACTTCTTGACAGATGTTCTCGGGCGATGAACATTCGCGTTGCCCTGCAGCCATGCCTGAGCTTTGCCCACATCTCCAATGAATCCATACTATCGTGACCATCTACACCATCCTTCATTGACAGCGAGTCGTAGTGTACATCACCGAAGAGACCTGTAACTTGTAGACGACCAACGAGGGGGGCAATGGCGCGTAGAGGACAAACAACTACTATTCCTACCAGTTCTTCACCTTCACAACTTATTCTGGGATGAGTCGTCACCGGTCACCCCCCGAAGTTGAATTCACAACCTTCATGATTGTTTACACGTACCTTCTCAATGCCGTCCTACTACGCTCTGTTTTTGCTCGTCAGCAATTGCTTTGGTGGTGCTGTTCGGCTAGCCCAGTTCAGCTACATAGCTCAGACTACATCGTTGGACAGGATCTGTCAAGTCGACAATAGGATCGCCTGATTGGACGTGTACAATGCTGTACAATGAAGGGGTTGTTCATAGAATAGATGTCGTGCATGCGCATCTTCAGTTCCACATCGGCGCCCATCGCAGACTGCGCGTCTTGCCACAAACGACCATAACGCCGCTTGCTCCCTTGACGTATGCCCGCACTATTACTACTCCCTAGTCTGTGCTCGAACATACATGTACACTGGAATCTTTTGCGGATTGTATCGTCCGTATCTATGTTTATGCGTTATCGCTCGTCAGGCGGACGCAAGAACGGCATGAGCACGCATGTAAACGTCTCGTCCCTACGTCCTCCTGGTCCTGCTGGTCCGAATCACCGAGTGCCCTTCCCAGGCCTTACCATACATGGGCTTTCCAAACCTAACGGGTGTGAAGCCTGCGCCGGAAGCGTGTGCGCGCGCTGCAGCATCATACATCAATATCAACATCCCATCAGGCCCCAAAGCTAGATGACGGTTTGTTCACAGCCAGTGCGGTACCGCCGGCCTGGCTTCTCGCTACTTTTACCTCTGCTCGGTGTAAGCGCGCGCGCACGCTGCTCTCTTTGCCCTTCGACTAAGACCTCGTCCGGCGAATCCCCCCATGCCGGTCTTCGCTGTAAATCCCTACGCACCTGATGAGCCCGAGAGCTTGATCATCAAGGAGCGCGGTGTTCTGTCTGGCATAGGTTTAGGACTGGCAGCATGGGGTACGTCCACTCGAAAGCTTTCCGAACGAATCATGGCTCACCGCAACCGACTGCGCTTGCAGGTATCTTGTTTACTCTCGCTGTACAATGTGTCTCTGCGCTATTACCGCGTGCACGACGGGAGACGGGCAAGGCTACTCTCCTGGTGTATGTCGTGGTCATGTTTGCGCTCGGGACTGTCGCCATCTTCTTGCACTTGCACTGGGTGCAGGAGTTCCTTATCGACAATCGCAATTTCCCCGGCGGGCCTTTGGTATATGATGCCACCTTCTACGCGAATCCCATCAATATAACAGGCGTCGTATGGTATGGGAATAATGCTCAGGAACTCAACTGCCGATCATACTAATATCTTGGCAGTTACTTCATCATGAATTGGATGGCAGACGGCCTGCTGGTGAGCTCTCCAATCCCTCATGTGTACATGCATACATTGAACTCACTGTGCCTGCAGTTGTATCGTCTCTACGTCATCTACGGCCAGCAATTCCTTTACGTTGCATTCCCTCTCTTGATGTTTTTGACTTCTTTTTGTGCGTGCAATGAATTGTGTTGCCAGGTGCACGCTTCTAACAATGCCAAATCAGCTCTCTCTGTCGTGGATCTCTATACCCTTGCACAACCCGGCAACAGCATGTTCACCGACAGCGCTGTTAATATAGGCTTATTATACTGGTCCTTCAGTATCGCGCTTAATGTGATCGTCACTAGCGCAATCGTCGGTCGCCTTTTGGTCATGAGAGCTCGTTTGGCCAGCGTCAACGGGCCCAGACACGCGCAGCTCTATGTGTCCATATCCGCCATGCTCATCGAGAGCGCCTCCCTATACTCCGTCACTGCCATCATCTTCCTCATCGGTTACTCCATGCAGAATGCACTGCAGTTCGCTGCAGAGCCTGTCGAGATCCTACAGGGCGTCGCGCCGCTCATGATTATCCTACGTGTCGCGCGCGGGACTGCCATCAGCGATATCACTGTGGGGACGGGCATGGGCACTCGCGGCGGTACAGCTTCCACGGGCCCGCAACTCACGTCGATGCAGTTCACCCCGAGCGCAAGCCGCGGCACCACGACGCGGACATCCACGAGGTTCACTGACGAGGCCGACCTCGAGTCGCGGGCTGTGCACTGGCCAGACATCTACGACGGCAGCCTGAGCCAGACCAGCGGCTTGGAGATGAGCGCGTACAGCCCGACCGACGCTAAGGTCAAGGCCGCGTTGAGATGACAGCAGGGACTTTACATTCATTCGTTATTCCTAATATGTAGAACATGTACAACCTATTCCTCTGGCCTCTGGATTCAGTCTCTCCCATTCATTGCGCTTGTACCTTCCCGGGCTTCAAATACCATACTACAGCAATGGAGTCCAAACCCGCAAGGCTGAGCGCTAATCACACGACTTTTCGTTCGCAAGTTCGAGCGTAGCGGTTCGGAGCAACGAGTGCTTGCTACACATAGCTTGTATAGTAACAATAGAGAGGGAGCGCAGACAATCCAGACGTTTACATGGTCCAACTACGACACCTCCAGGAGCCCGGTTATGTCCTTCGTATAATAGTCAGGCATCGCAACCGCGCGCTTAAGCGAGTTCGCTCGTATCGGAGGTAGTGTGCGTGGCGATCAGGAGACCGGGCTCAGGAACAGCACGGTCGGCGAGGTCGCTTGTGTCCGAAGTGGTGTGGGTTGCGATGAGGAGTCCAGGCTCGGGCACAGCGCGCTCGGTGAGGTCGCTCGTGTCCGACGTAGTGTGCGTCGCGATGAGAAGGCCGGGCTCGGGTACGGCACGGTTGGCCAACTCGCTGGTGTCGGACGTGGTGTGCGTCGCAATGAGGAGACCGGGCTCGGGGACAGCGCGGTCAGAGAGCTCGCTGGTGTCCGAGGTAGTGTGCGTGGCGATCAAGAGACCCGGCTCCGGCACCGCGCGCTCGGCGAGCTCACTCGTGTCTGAAGTGGTGTGGGTTGCAATGAGGAGACCAGGCTCGGGAACGGCGCGACCTATACACGTGTAAGTATATCACTTAGAGTACATACACGACTCAAACACTCACGAGTGGGTGCGGCGGCGGCCAAAGCGGCAAGCGCAACAAAGGCAAGGGATGCAGAGACCATGGCTGTTCGTGGAGGAAGTCGTGTAGAACTGGGCTGGTGACGACGGTCGGTACCAACCAGAAGCAGGTCCGGTTTACATACTACTTATCCTCTAGCCGGTAACCGGTTTGATAACCCACACCGCGAGCGCCGGAGCGCACGAGGAGGGCACGACATATTTCGAGTCCGAAATTGCAAGCGGTCAATGAGAAGAAGGCACCGTCCACTCGACGTACATCAGAAGAAGCGCGCATGTGGCCGAGGGGCTCGATATTTTTGGGAGGGTGGATGGTGACATTGGAGGGACCCCAAGTCTTGGCTTACGAGGCGCTATCGTGGGACAGAGATGATCAAGAAGCGTTTCTGTACGTGCTCATCGATATCGTCGCTGGTCCTATGGCTGTTCAAGTGACGGAATATTATTTCCGATAGAGTGTTGAGTCGCGAGAGAGTGTTCGCAGACCGCGCGAGAGAGTCGCCGCCCGCGCGA
>KV424752.1:0-47080 GCA_001632445.1 Peniophora sp. CONT | reverse complement strand
AGAGAAGATACATTCTAAACTATTGGTCGGGGCTTTTATATTTTTATCGTCTCTGGAATGAGCGACAGCGTCATTGCCAGCAGATTCGGAATGATTCGCGAAGAAGACCAGATATCAAAATTCTGGTCGGCCAAATCCTTCTTTAGGGTATTTACTGGGGCTGTGTATATTCTCACAAAAGTTCTTCGAGCGACGATGATGAACGAGGCCGAGCGGCGAGGCCAGTTTTGGGCGACACTTTCCGAGGGCAGATTTTGTCGCACGGCCCATCAAGCCGCGGGATGGGCCAGCACGCGCCTTCGGCGCGTGCGGCCCACCCTCAGTACTAACAGTACTCGAGAAATAGCGTTAGCTTTGTGTTTTCGCCAAGACTTGAGTTACAAACTGCCCGAATTTAGACCTAGTGACTGACGCCCAGTCACACGTTGCCTGACATCACGGCCGGAGCGCGGGGCCGGGAACCAACGGACACTGCTCACCATCACCCCCGACGAGCTCACTCATCCCTGCACTGGCCATGGGGGACCGGATTACGCAGAGCAGCGCGGAGACCGCGCTGGTCGAGCAGATATTTGCGAAGAACGACAGTCAAGGTTTCGGTGTCATCACTGGCGACGTTGCCGTCGGTGTGTTTGGCGGCTCTAAGCTGCCCTCGACGGTGTTGGGCGAGATCTGGTCACTGGCCGACAACGACAACAAGGGCTTTCTCGACAAGCAGGGTGTTGCCGTAGCAATTAGACTTATAGGTCACGCTCAGGCTGGCCGCCAGGTCTCTGAAGCGCTTCTGAGGCAGCGTACGTTTATTTCGACTTTGTAAGTATACCATCACAGATGTTGACGAATGCACCAGCTGGCCCTCCTGCGACGATCGAAGGATATGCAGCGCCGCCGGTACAGGCCCGCTCACCGCCTCCCAAGCCGCCGTCGCGTGCACCTGGCCTGCCTCTGCTTACGCCCCAGGATAAGGCCAAGTTTGCTCGCCTCTTCCAGGGTTGTGGACCTCAGAATGGTTTGTTATCTGGTATGCAATTTATTCATTGTCTATACAGTGTGATGCTTACTTCAAGTAGGCGACAAGGCTCGCGACGTGTTTGTCAAGTCGAAGCTGCCGGTGGACAAGCTTAGCGCGATCTGGAGTCTGTCCGATACCAAGGGCCGGGGTGCACTCGACCAGACCGACTTTACGATCGCAATGTACATGATCCAGGCTCTCATGTCTAATTCTCTTACCTTCGTGCCCACTACTCTCCCTCCTGGCCTGTACGAACAGGCATCTCCCGATGGCGTGGCCTCCCATTCGACCGGCGGCAGCTTCAACCGCGCGTCGATGCTCGTACCGCAGAGCACTGGACCTATCTCGACTCACAGCACCGGCCTGGGTGCTCGCCCGCCCCCGCCTGTCGTGCCGCCGCGCGCGCAGAGTCAATTTATACCCGCTTTCCCCGGAGTGCCGCAACAGCAAGCGGACACACGCCCGTGGGATGTCACTCCGCAAGAGAAAGCAAACTCGGACAAGTTCTTCGATGAACTTGACAAAGCGAAGCGCGGATACATCGACGGCGACACGGCCGTACCTTTCCTCTTGCTGTCCAAATTGCCTGGCGACCAGCTTGCGCAAGTCTGGTATGTGCCACATATATCATTTTTCAGGCTCAGAGGTCTCATCCATCGACCGCAGGGACCTTGCTGATCTTAGCAATGATGGTCGGCTCACTCGCGAGGGTTTTGCTGTCGCAATGCACCTCATCCAGAGCAAGCTCGCTGGAAACGATCTGCCTACTACTCTACCCCAGACGCTCATTCCGCCTTCCATGCGTGCTGCTCATGCCTCGCAGCCGCAGCAGCAACAGCCACTTGCGCCCGTGCACGAACTGTCTGACCTGTTGTTCGGCGATGATGAGCCTCCGGCGTCAAAGTCCATCGTCCCGCAGTCGACGGGCACTCCCTTACAGCCGCAGGGCACCGGTGGCTACTCCGGCGGTGTACTCCAACCGCAGAATACGGGCCAGTTCCGCTCGCCCCTTCAGCCGCAAAGCACTGGTGCACGCTCGCCGCCACCTCACCAGGTGAACACCCCGCTCACTCATCAAACCACCGGCGGACCGTTTGGCACCGCGCAGCAACCGCAGGGCTACGGTTCTCCCGCACCACTCAGTCAGCAGGGCACTGGAGTATTCGGCCAGAACTTCTCTCCAAGCCCCTTCGTGATCCAGCAGCCTCAGCAGCAGCAACCTGACCCGTTCGGCGGCGCAGGTGCAGGTCAAGAGCGGGACTTGTTCGACGACGATGAGCCACAGGCAGCTGCAGCGCCTCACGAGGACAAGAGCGCCGAGATCGGCAATGCTCAGAACCAGCTGAACAGCACGAACCGCTCGCTGGAGATCACAAAGTCTGAGCGCGCTGACGTCGAGTCGCGGCTGGCGGAACAAGCGGCTCAGCTCTCGGCACTCCAGTCGCAGCTCGCAGCGGCAAAGACGTCGTACGAGACTGAGACGAAGGTTCTGGCTGCCTTGCGCGAGCGGTTCAGCAATCAGACCGCTGAGATTGCGGAGGTTCGCCGCGCTCTGATCACTGCGGAGAGCGAGCTCAGTTCTGTGCGCGTAGAGAAGGCCGAGGTCGAGCAGGGTGTATTGCGTGATAAGGAGGAAGTGCGCGAGCTTCAGCGTCGCATGGCGGAGACTGGTGCAGCCATCGAGACTACCAAGGCCGAGACGGAGAAGGCGAAGAAAGAGGCGAAGCAGCAGCGCGGTCTGCACGCGATTGCGAAGAAGCAGCTCGCTACGCGCGAGGCTGAGCGTGTTCGCGCGGCTGAGGAGCTCGCCGCTGCACAGGCCGACGCTAAGGACGCAGCGCGCGAGCGTATCGAAGCCGAGACGGAGCTTGCCAGTGAGCCAGTGGCGCCCGTTCCCGTCGTTGCAAATGGGAATGGGTACCCCGCGCCGCCCGAGCGCTCCGACAGCGTTGCGTTCGCGGCCGCTCATGCCCTCCCCGGTACACCTGCCAGCATTGGGAGTCCCGCGAGCACCATTAGCCGCAATCCGTTCGACCGGCTCACCGCCCAGCATACCGGTGGCAGTCTAGCGCCGCAGGTCACTGGCAGCGGTAGCCCGCCGCGCACCGAGTCGCCCTTCCTGCCCTTTACAGCGGGGTCACTGCCGTCTTCGCCACCTCCAGCAGCGCCCGCTGCGCCCGCCACAGATCCATTCGGCTTTGAACAGGCATTTAACCCGACAGTTCCGGTAGAGACGAACCAGGCGCCGGCCGATCCCAATGTCACTGAGGCGCCTACCGAAGCCGTTCCCATGCCCGGCGCGTTCTCGCCTGTGGCTGAAGCGAACAAGGAGCTTGCTGAGCTAGCTCCCGGGCCAGAAGCGGATAAACCCACGACTGATGCGCCTACAGGCGAGGAGATCGCTATGCCTCCGCCGCAGACCGACGTGCTTGTATCGCCCTCGAGTGAAGGTGGCGACCTCTTTAGCACGCCCCCGACTAAGCCGGCGGACGGCTCACGCATGAGTACTTTCGAAGATGCTTTCGGTACTGGCCAGTTCCCTCCTCTCGACGGTCCTGCGCCGCATTTCCCGCCCGTCGACTCTAACGGTGAGATCGAGCGCGAACCACCGAAGCCCCAGGCCCACACGGATGAGCCGCTCGATACTACTGCTCACACCGATCTGGGGGCGAATTTGATGGAGCTGGAGGTCAACGAGAGCGACAGTAGTGACGATGAGGACAATCGGCCACTGAGCACGATCATCGCCGCTAAGAAGCCCGCTGAGGCGATCACCAATGGCGAAGCGCCGCAGATCTCGTTCGACGACGCCTTCGGCCAGCCTTTCAATCCACCTGCTCCTACCGGCGGCTCGCCATTCGAACAACCTGCCGGTTCCGGATCACCGTTCGAGTCTGCGGCTGCTGCGTCGAGTTTCGAGGCGGCGCCCACGCAGGACACGAGCAGCAGTGCGTTCGACGATGCTTTTGGCTCCACTGCGCCTCCCAAGAGCCCGGACGGGGGTAAGAGCGCCTTCGACGAGGCGCTCGGCAAGTTACCTGCGTCTGAGTCCGCTGCGCCTAGCAGCTTCGGGTTCGACAACGGATTCGAGGACAGCTTCGACTTTGGGTCCGCGGCAGCTGCAGCTCCTTCTCAGCCAGCAGCTCTTGCCCCAGCTCCTGCGAGCACAGATGCTAGCGCGGGTTCGGGCTTCTTCCCACCGCCGCCCAACGGGCACGCAAGGCATTCGATGCTGCCCCCGCAGAATGAGTCCCCAGCGGCAGCTCCGGCTAACGCGAGCACATTCGACAGTGTATTCGCTCCGGCGGCAGACTCAGCTCCGAAGCCGAACCCATTCGCGCCAGCGCAACCTGTGCAACCTGCGCCCGCGGCGTGGACGCCCACCGCAGCTCCTGAGTCTCCCGCTGCGAAGCCTGAGATCACTCAGAGCGAGAGCCAACGTCTTGGGATCTCTTTTGACGATGCGTTTGGTGGGCAGACTCCAAGCCAGGCGTTGAACCTCGATCAGTTTGGGTCGACGAGCTCGCGCTCGACTGCTGCTACGAATGCGTCTGCGACAACGACGGGAACGACTCCGCAAGAGTTCACCAGGGCGACGAGCCCGCGGCGGAGCAATACGCGGGATAGCATAAGTATCGCGAGTCCCGGACGTGAGGGCACTGCCAGTCCGCCTCCACGCGTGAGCAGCCCGACTGGACGACCGCGGCCGAGCACGGCGAGTAGCAAGGAAGACACCGGGCTGAAACCCGAGAAGGGCAAGGAGCAGAAGCACTCGAAACTGAGCGTACGTATTATTTTTTCCTTCGTATGCTCGATCATAGATTGAGGATGCTAAACTACTGTAAAGCAGATCCGCCTCCCGTTCGGGCGCAAGAAGAACAAGGGCAAGGCCGGTGCTGAAGCGGAGGCGCCGCCGGTACCGGGAGGCAGCCATCTGACGCCGGTGTTGGACGAGGGCGCGGTGCCGATTGTTCCGCCTACCGAGGCGGTCGAGGACGACGTCGAGGGCGTGAAGCAGCTTTGCGGGATGGGCTTCAGCCGGACGCAGGCCGTTACTGCTCTCGAGTCGAACGCGTACGACTTCCAGAAGGCGTTGAACAGCCTGTTGGGCGGTTAAAGAACGAGGACGTGCTTGATTGAGGACAAAGTTCCGGCACGGAGAAGATGCGTACGCCACACGAGGGAAACATGTGTACGCAATTATTCGGATTCGGAGGATATGCCTGGATGGAGAGATGATAGGAAGAAGACCGGTGTTTTGATGAGATGAATCGAGTCCTTTGTTCCTTTGTGCCCCGACGCTCGTTTACTTCGCGCCGGGTGCGGCGCGTGTTGATACTTACTTATGGCCCCTTCGTACCTTCTTCACTTTCGTTTCGTCGTCGCGTTTGACTGCTTTTGCCCTCTTACCGCTACTACCACTCCCTCATCCCTGCGCAGACTGTTCGCCGCCTCACGATCCTTGGACATTCCCCCATTTCGGTTCGAGACTCATCTCTTGATGCTGTACAGCCTAAGCTATTCCTAAGAAGCCCCTAAATCTATCCTTGTTCTCTCCATATATCCTCACCTGCGTCTGCGTTCCCGCGTACATTCCTCCATGGAAGCTTGAGCTCTCCCGATGGAGAATGAACCTTTGACAGACAGGAGAACACCTGGCCTTGACTCTTGTTCCCACTTGGGTTTCATGACCACAAGCATGTCGGAGTTGACGTTCGTGGACTCGGCGCTGCGGTACGTACGCGGCCGCATTGTGACTACTGTGGTTGTGGCCAGCTGTGGTCAGGCGCGCTCGGGAGGCCAAAAGCGGCGACGCGCCGCAATTCAGCCAAGCCTTCTCCTTTTCTCTCACCGTATCCCTCACCACTATCATATTCCCAACCCTCTACGTCTGAGCCAGCCGCTCTAACTGCATCTCTACGACCTAAAACATTACTTCTTGAGCGCATGGGACAACCTCCTGCATTTGATGTCATCGTGCTTGGTAGCGCAGGCGGCCCGTGCGAGACGAACTTGTCGGCGTGCGTTGTTGCCTACCATCTGCTGTCGGTATATTCAAACTTAACATATGCCATACAGATACCTCGTAAAGCCGCATGAAGCTCCATGGCAGGATGGATTGTTAGCGCTCGAAGCAGGTAAGTCTACATATAGCAATGTTCATGTTCTGAAGCCCCTAATCGCGTTCGGCCCATTAGGTTCAGGCATTGGTGCACTGCGCGAGTTGCTCAAGCGTGAACCCCGTTTATTCGATGAACCCGACTCTATGCTTGACAAGGGCTTGCCCAGTGCGCACGACATCTACTCTGCCATCCAGTGCGTTTGCTTTGTGGTCGTGTGCTGCAATAGTTCTGACCGAGATGTAGCTGCTTTCTCGTTACACACGCGCACTTCGACCATATCGCAGGGCTCGTACTCAGTGCAGGATCTCTGAGTCTCGGAAGTACCCGAAGGCGCGTACGGGGACTGGGTGGAGTGCTGGACGATATCGCGAGTGTGTTCTCAGGTCGCGTCTGGCCCGAACTCGCGAGCTACGACCCTGCCGACGACCCGTACAAACTCTTGCTCGACCCTTTACCATCCAACTCGGACTATCATCCTCTTATGCCCTCATTAGAGGTACGGGCGATGCCCCTCGCGCATGGCCCAGCTCCCTCGCCGTCTCCAGCCGCATCTACGTCATGCCATCCGTACGACAGCTCGGCCTTCTTCATTCGACATACACCCTCCTCCGCTGAATTTCTCTTCCTCGGCGACGTCGAACCTGATTCTGTGTCTCGTACTGGGCGTACGCGCGCGGTATGGCGTGCCGCTGCACAGCGCGGTATCTCGCGTACCGTCCGTGCGCTCTTTATCGAGTGCTCCTGGCCAACAGGTCGACCCGACAATCTGCTCTTTGGACATCTATCTCCAGAACATGTCGCCGCTGAGCTGCGTGTCCTTGCATGGGAAGTCCGTGTCGCCGCAGGGGATGACCGAGGTGGTGTCGTGCGCACCACGAATGCGAAGGGCAAGCACCGAACGGAGGGTCCGGCTGCTGGGGCTCGGAAGGCGAAGAGGCGGCGTGGCAGCATACACGTCGTAGATTGCGATGCTTTGCAATCCAATGGCGTGTCCGGAATGGGCCCTGATGATCCCCTTGCTCTCGTCGGTGCGCTCACTGGGCTCACGGTGTACATCATACACTGTAAAGACGACTTTGCCACGGATGCAGGCCAACCGCCTGTGAGCGAGCGTATTTTGGAGCAAGTGAAGGCCCTCGTACATGCGGATGGGCTTGGCTGCGAGATTATGCTTGCGCGGCAGGGCACGAGGATCAGTAAGTCTACTACGCTTTCAGATTCGAAGCGCATTGCTGATACTGGCTCTTTATCGCAGCTATCTAAACGAATGCGATATCTATACACTAACCTATACATTGGCTACCTGACTGACTTATCTACGACTGCTTCATCTTGGTTTCTCTTAAATGACTCTGCACGACCTGTCCACGTTGTATCCATAGTTCACCTTACTCCTGCTGATTGTACGATTCGTGTATATACCTGACATCACTGACTCTATCGCGACACCCCGCACGATGAAGCCATGCGCGAGTGAACAGAGTCCAACAGCAAGAACATAGAGACAAGTACCGAGACAGTAACTGAGTCTTGAGATGAGATGCAAGACGTTTGAGTACTACCCAAAGACTGGGTAACCATGCAAGTTGTGAGCCCTGGCCGAGTGCTCGGGAAATGAGTGTAGCAATAAAAAGGGGTAAGGCCAGGCAGCACAACAGTTCAAGGCATTGATGTTTGGATTTACGTAGTTAAGAATGTTTGAATATCAAGCTGCCAGGCCACAAGGCTGTCGGCGTCTATAGAAGCCTCATTACAGACTATCGCGAATCGCGTTCACCGCGGGTTCTCGGCGCTAGTAGTAGCACTGGCAGCAGCCCAGCCAGTCCCGCGGTAGAATCAAGCACGGCATACGGTTTGAGCTTCACAGCCAGTTCGAAGCCATCTTCCTCGTTGCGCGCAACTTCGCCCGACTGCGCGCGGCGATCAAAGCCATTCCCAGCGCCACAATTCTCTCACACGCACCTTGACCTGGACCTCCGTGATCTTCATTCACGCAGAACTCTCTCGCGGCATATAAAGCGCTCTTTCATGGGCGATCGTGTCTGGAACAATTTATGGATGCGGGTCATGGGTTATCTATCATGGGTAGGGAGGAGGAATCCCAATTGATTTGTTTCCGGTCACGTCGCTGCAGGATGCGTGGGTCTGTGAGGGCACACCCGTACGATCAATCGTACGTGCTTCGTTTACATGTCGGGCCATTATCCTAAGACATATCAACAACAGTGTCATGTGATGCGACTGTGTTTCAGTGAACGAACATGAAACCACGGCTGAAACACAGACCGAGAAGTCATATATAACGGCCGTGCCACTCGCTCTTACTCCCCATCCCCCGCCATCCTTTCTCCTTCCCAAACGCAGCATGCTCTCTCCAGAGCGGCTGCGTGACATCGTGCGCTTCGGGCGTCCCCATGGGCGGACGGGCACGGCAACATTCGGATCATCGTGTGCAGAGTATTCGCCTTGATGATACCGTAGTTTGTCCCCTCCCCGTTACGATCGTCGTCACTTTCCCCCAAACGCAGCTCACTCTCTTGGGAGCGGCTGCGTGACATCGTGCGCTTTAGCGTCCCCTTGGGCGGACGGGCACGGCAACATTCGGGATCATCATGAGCAGAGTATTCGCCTTGATAATACCGTAGTTTGTCCCCTCCCCGTTACGATTGTCATTCTTTGCCCGAGGGCGTCTGTGGATAAGACACCTCACATGGGCTCGCGCGGCCCTGATCTTCTGGTTCATCCCAGCGGAGAGGACGGGCTGTAGCGGTGATGTCCCCCGCGCTTGCGCGAATGGACTAGCTGGGCGGCAACGCTCTTTTCTTCCTCCCAAACGCACTTCGCTCACATTTGAGCAACTGCGTGACATCGTGCGCTACGGCGTCCCCTTGGGCGGACGGGCACGGCAACATTCGGGATCGTCATGGGCAGAGTATTCGCCTTGATGATGCCGTAGCTTGTCCTCTCCCCGTTACGATCGTCGTTATCTTGCCCGAAGTGTCCATGGCATGGACGCTTCTCTATGGGCTCGCGCAACCCTGATCTGCGAGCTTATACTTACAGAGAGGACGGGCTGTAGCGGTGGCCTCCGATGTGCACGCGCGCTGGAGCCTCTAGGCGGCAAGGCCTTGGATCGCGCCAACAGTCTACACCGCCTTTGGGAACCTCGCTAACATGTTTGCGCCTGCAGAGTATTGTGATGTTGTTTGACAACTTGTCATCGCTCGATGCATGGTACGGCGCACTAGTTCGTTCGAGGCATTCCATCGACTGAACATCTCGCAGTATTCGAGCCTGGAGTCACGTCACATCTCTATCCGCCCTTGGTCTCTTTCCATCACATCACATTCTTACACTTCTTCATGTACAATAACACACTTTCAAATCCATCGTTTCTTCGAGAATTTACGTTCGCTGGTGAGAACGTCTGGTTTTCCGAGGCTGCCTTCAAAGTGGTACGCGCTTCTTCGCCTCGAAGGGGTTCGTCCGGGAGGGATGAGTGACGATCTTCAACACACTTGTCGGATCCTGTGCGCGTCAGCGTAGCTAGCATTGTGGTGTACATGAGAGTATACTCGGCCGCCTGGGCGCTTAGATCATCTTCGCGTCTGACGATGAGCTCATGCGCGCACTATCTGCCGTATACGGAGGGCCCGACCCGACGATGTCCAGACTGCTGGTACTTACCACGGCACGTCAAGAAGCGTACATTCAAGCGTATTGGACAACTTTGCGCGTGCCGCACAGTTGGCATCTATCGCATGGCAATGCTCCGCCGCAGGATAAGTCGAGGCTGGAAAAGATCGATGTGAATGAGATCAGAGCAGGGATCTTGAGTTGTATGTCGAAGCGCAACCGGATGCTATCGCTCTTCTAAAGTCTTACACAGCTATACAAAAGCTACACCCGAGTGTGTACGATCTTGATAATCTCCAATTCACCGGCCCGCGCCAATCCCGCTAGCACTGTCCGCCTCGAGGCGTAACTTCCTTCGACTCTCATCTCCACTTCGCGGGCAGCACAGACCGTCATGGACCCGTTCTCGATCTGAACGAGGGGCGTCAAAGCAGCCACACGAGCCTCGCGAGGCATATAGAGCGCCTACACGAGGCTGATTATCCCACCCATCGCGCGAACCAGCAAGAAGGAACAGGGAAGGAACAAGGAGTAGATCTCGCGCGCCGTACGTGCCCTCGCCCGCGGCCAGACGTTTTGAACTTCTTCTTGGACTCCAACCGCACCCGATATGAGGCACGGGCGGTGAGTTCATGAGAAGTGAGGAAGCGAGAGTACTGTACGCCCTTTGCGTGAGGCGTAATGCGCGCGCTAGCCTCATGCCTCATGCACGGCTCTGGCCGGATCGACCGCGACGTCAACGGACATACACGATACCCGGTCCTGGTCCTTTCAAAAAGTTTGCTATAGCCCGGACCCTAGATCATCTAAAAAGGCGCGCACTCGGCGTGCTTTGAATCCTCCCCCCCCCCCCCCTTGGGCCCTTCCCCTTCATCCTTCATCCACACCTCCTCTTTTCACGCCTTTACGACCTTTTCACGATGGTGGCTCTACCCGATTTTCCCACGCCTGTTCGCGTCCAGTTTGTTACGGAAACGATCTATGAGGGTCCGACTGCGACGCCGTCGAGCAGTGCAAGGCAGACGCACGATACGCCTGTACCGATCGCTGCTATCGTAGGTGGTGCGGCGGCCGGCGTTGCTCTTGCGTTGCTGGTCGTTTTGGTTTGGGCATGGTGGGGGCGATGCCTCAGCCGCAAACAGGCCAAAGCGCGGAAGGAGATGGTGCGTATACCTCGATATCGCCTCCATAACGCGCTCCGTCTCAATCAAGATCGGTACTTCCAGCGCGAGCTTCTCGCCGTCCGCGAGAACACGCGACGCAATGCAGGCGCATTCCTCGTACCCGGCAGCGAGCGCTATACCAACCCATCCCCCAAGCGTTCTCGCCAGAAGCGCAAGATCCGCTTCGCAGGCACCACGCCGAGTCTGGACCAACAAAGCGTGTACAGCAGCTCCGAGAAAGAACCCTTACACTCGCGCGTTCCGTCTCCTTCTCCGGCACCATACGAAAAGGGTCTGCCCAGTCCTCCGCTACCTACGCTTGCGTCATCCGACCCCCCTACGCCTTCGTCTCAGCGTCATTTCCTCTCGAGAGTTCCACGTACGCCGTGGGGTACGTCCGTATTGCCTTCTACCGGACCTGTCGTATTGCCACGGCCAAAGGTCGTACGGCCCGAAGCCATCGCCGAGAAAGTGCCGTCAAATGTGAGCTGGGACGACTCGCGGATGTCACGGACTAGCTCGACTATGGCCGTGGACACTGGCCATGGGAACTCGAACTCGAATGGGAACGGAAGACAGATCCGACATATGCCGAGCGCGGTCAGTTCGGATTCGGCGTATTCGACGCAGAGCGGGGAGCCGAGACGGGCGAGGGAGAGGGGTGTGTTGTGGGCGCTGAGGCAGCAGTTGGATGTCAATAGGCTCAGTGCGTTCAGTATTGGGTCGTTGTACTCGGTCGACGAGAGGGAGAATGGGGAGGAGAGATGATCGAAACGGACATGGACTATTGACTGATGACCGTCATGCCTGACGGACACCCACGACTCCAAAACCAAACCTATTTCGAGGCTGTTTATTGGACTCTTCTAGTCTTGTCACGGACCCTTCTAATTGCTCTTTTTGCCTGCTGTCGGATCGGATGTACTTACTTACTTACTTTGTTGTTTCGGGCTTGGGTTCGGACTTGTGGCTCTATCTCGTGCGGTTGCGAAGAACTGTAGCTGTAGCTGTAGGAAGATGTAGGAGCGTCTAGGCAGAAGTGAAATATATAATCAGGTGTGAAGGGTGCTACCGCAATGAGGCAACATATTTCTGGAAACATTTGTCAGTGTGCGAGTACGGAATAATTCAAGGTTGACCACACCTTCTCAACGTCTACAACGGCAGTGTGGAACTCCTCGACTTCCCTCCAGCAGTCAAGCGTTGTCTTCGGATGTGACCTGCATCTCTGTCAATACATATTCAATGTGGATATTGAACACACGCACTGGTAGCACTCGATAACGGCGTCACTCTTCGCCTTGAGCTCGGGATGCTCCGTAAGCTCTCTCCTATGATTATACCTCTCCACCTTCTGCCTGATCTCCTCCAAATCCTCCATCAACACCGCAGAGCTCTTGACGTCTCCCGCCCCGGGCTCGTCCGACGCGCCGGCCATCGAGCGCTCACGGTCCAGATTCTCGCGCTCGAGAGCAGACTCAATCTCGCGCACAACGTCCGACTCTTCCTCTTTTAGCTTGGCAACGTCCGCGTCAATGCGCGCGCGCACTGCGCTGTCGAGCAGAGACTGCCGTGCGAGTGGAACATCGGAGGACTCGGATTTGTCCGCCAGTTTGCTGACGAGCTCCCCGGAAATCTGAGAGCAGCATTAGTGGTATTCAGATATTATACATTGTGACGCACTTGTATGGGAACCTCGTTGTAGAAGACCTTCTCGTCTGGCTCCTCTGCGCGAGATTGTGACGCGCCCATAGCTGGAGGTTCGAGTGAAGGTGTCGAAGCGCGTCGCGCGCGCGCCTTCGGAGAAACACGGTCACAGGCTAACCTCCATGTCCTGCAATCACACGACTGTTGGGTATATAGCATGCGTTGCTACATTATCTTGTCTTCTATGATACAATAATCCTCGGGGCTACTGCACGGAATGGACCCATAAGCGCCTATAGCACCCGAACATCACGCTTATTTGACGCGAGGCTCCCTGTTGGCCAATAGCAAGGTGACGTCAGGAAAGTGTTCTTCTCCTTCAGCAACCATCATGGCCGTGGCCCTCTACGCCTCTGCGGCGGCTTCAACGGCCTTTCGGCTGATCAGCTACGTCTTTCTACGAGTGGTACGTTCAATGAAAGTGGTCGTGTGAGTAAACAACTCAATGCATGTGAGCAGATTCCCGCGACGTTCTGCAAATTCCTGTTGCCTGCTTTGTATGTCTTGTATGCTTTACCAGCGCTCTTCGTGTCGACAGCACCACCCGTCCCTCCGAAAGACGAGAAGGCTGTTGAGAAGAAGGACGAAAAGGCAAATGGCAGCACGCCTGCACCTGCAGCAAGTCGCACGTCAAACACATCATGCTTGTGTACTGACATCGCCACAGCCGAAAGAGGAAGTTGACCTGCTATGGCACCTCTTATTCTCCTTTTCCACAACATCCCTCACGAAAGCAGCCAACTTTGCCATCAACACTCTGCTCTTACTCGCGGGTGTGCACATGGTACTCCAGCCCGTGCTCGACCCCGCACACGACGTGATCTTCTCCCGCATCGGCGCCGTCTCTCCAGACTCTGCCAAGATCGTTGTGCGCTTCCCGAATACTACTGTCAACGCTACAGAGAGCACTTTGCAGTTGCTCTGGAGGAAGGTGCCAGAGACGACACTGTCTGGTGCTCCTAGCGTTGCTCCATGGCAAAGCGGACCCAAGCTCGATTTGACGCCCGACGCTGATTGGACTGGCACTGCTCAAATCCGTGGTTTATGGCCCAACACCCAATACGAATGTATGTCTGCTGCACTACTCACATCTCAAACGGTACTTAATTGCATCAGACGCTCTCGCCGACACGAACAAGACCTTACTCGACTATCCCGCGACACCTCTCCGCTTCCGTACCTTCCCAGACCCAAGAATCCCCGGCGGCTCCCACTTCCGCTTCCTCGCAACCTCATGCATCACTCCCAACTTCCCCTACGTCCCCTTCCAAGGCCGCACCATCAAAGGCTTCGATTACATGGCTGAATACCTCGCCGGCACGCCCAAGAAACCCGCCTCCGTTCCTGGCTATGCTTCGCCCTTCGCTGGCGCACAGAAACCTGCCAGTGAGGCACCTGCTGCGCCCCCGGCTACCGAAGATGAGCTTGCAGAGCACAGTGACTACATCTCGAGTCTCGGTGGGCACGTTACTGGTGCCGATATCCAGGGCTTGACGGAGGATGTTGTCGAGGAGTTCATCGAGCCGCCTCGTACCGAGTTTTTGATGTTCCTCGGCGACTTCATCTACGCGGATGTGCCGTTCTACTTCGGTGATAGCGTCGAGGCGTACCGTCGCTTATACAGGCGTAACTATCAGAGCCCGAGCTTCCGCAAGGTTTACGAGCAGCTGCGTACGTCCATCTCTTTACGAACTCCTCAATGGGTTCACAACTTAACCTATTGGTGCAGCTATCTTCCACACATACGACGACCACGAGATCATCGACAACTACGCCGGCAAAGACAACGATAGCTGGCCCTACGCCCAAGCGTCCGACGCATTCGACATTTACGCCGCCAACGGCAACCCTGATCCACGCACACCCGGTACACAGTACTACGACTTCCGCTACGGCGACAGCGCATACTTCGTCCTGGACACCCGGCGCTACCGTTCGGGCGTAGACGTCGAGCCCGAGGAGCGAAGCATGCTAGGCGACGCTCAACTCGCATCTTTATACGAATGGCTAGCAAAGTCGAACCAGACTTCAACATTCAAGTTCATCGTGTCGAGCGTGCCGTTCACCAGCCTGTGGCGTGTGGACGCTCAAATCGACTCCTGGGCAGCCTATGCGGCCGAAAAGGCCGCATTACTCGAGGTCCTACATACCGTTCCCAACGTCTTCATCATCTCCGGCGACCGCCACGAGTTCGCCAGCATCGAGTTCAACCCTGAAGACCCAAACTTGCACACTGTTCGCGAGATCAGCACGAGCCCGTTGAACATGTTCTATATCCCGCTTATTCACACTTTGAGGAGCGAGAGCGATGCGACGGTTAAGAGGACGAGGACGTTCGAGGTCACGAGCGATGTACCGGATGAGAAGAGAATCGAGGAAGTCGAGATTGAAATTCCGGCGGAGAAGGTCGTGAAGTATTTGCCGAATGGGAATCATAAGTGGTACATACAAACTCACTTATATGCGCTGAAAACTGTACTTATACCGCACAGGGCAACTTTTGAAGTTGATACCACGGACGCGCAAAACCCGACGCTGAAGCTCGACGTGCATATCGATGGTAAGGTTGCCTACGAACACACGTTCGCCGGTACACCCGTCAAGTTGCGCTCTTCGAGCACGACACTTGCGACCGTCACCGAGGGTCTGCGCGACATGCTCGGTCGCGTCGGCTTCAACCCTTCCTCGTGGTTCTGAACTTCTGGTGCTCGGCGAGACTGCAGAATCAGAATGAAGAATGAATATACTATAGCTTGCTTGTACTGTACTCCGCGAACGCTTCCTTGCTCGATGAACGCTGTATGTAGACGCTACCGGATGCTTGCCTGATGATGAATAAACGACGGCGGAAACAGCGACACCCTATACCCCTTCATCCTAACTGTCCTCTTCCTCTTCCTTTAGACGCTCCTCAGGTTTCCGCGAAAACCTCTCCTGGATCTTCGCATAGTGCGCCATCTCAGCGGCAGATACACTCGGTTGAAGCTCTGAGAGCGCTGCCTCGAAATCCTCCTGCGAGACTTGCACCTCGACGTCTTCCGGCGTCGCCATTTCAGACAGGAAGTACTGAGGTGTGAGTGGGAACGGATGACCAGGCAATGCCTCGCCCGACGCATTGAGCTTCGCGAGCTTTGCATCTACTGTCCCGGCTGTGCGCGTCATGGCTTTGAGCAAAGCGTCGGTACAGAGCGCGTAGAAATCCGCGCCGGTAAAGTTGAATGGACAGCGCTCGGCGACTTGTGCGAGGTCGAGCGTAGGCGCAAGTTTGAAGCGACGTGTGAGCGCTTGTAGGATGCGTAGCTGTGCAATGTGTGTATCGCTCACTCCCAAGTAGAGCATGCGGTCGAAGCTGAAGGCACATCTCAGTAATATCGCCTTGAAGTTATGTACTGGGTACTCACCGTCCGGGTCGTAACAGCGCAGGATCAAGCAAGTCCGGTCGATTAGTCGCACCAATGACGAACACATCCCCTCCCTTCCCCGACGCAATCCCATCCAGCTCAGCAAGCAACTGCGACACGATCCTATCCATAACACCCCCCGAATCCCCATGCGCCCCCCTCTTCGGCGCGACCGAATCCAGCTCATCAAAAAACACCACGCAAGGTCTAGCATCCCTTGCCCTCTGAAACACCCTCCTCACATTCGCCTCGCTCTCTCCGATATACATGTTCAATAACTCGGGACCCTTGACGCTGAAAAAGTTCAAGCTAAAGCTCGTCGCGACGGCTTTTGCAAGGAGCGTCTTTCCTGTGCCGGGCGGACCGTAGAGGAGGATACCGGAGCGTTTTTTGAGGTCGCTGGCGAAGAGGTCGGGACGCTCCAGTGGGAGCTGGATGGTATCGAGGATGTCGGCTTTGACGGAGCCCAGACCGCCGACATCGTCCCAGGACACGTTGGGGATCTTTGGGGCACCGATGTTGGCGCTGTAAGCTGAGCGCGCGTCGTCGAGCGCGAGGTCAAAGTCGGATTGGGACAGTGCGAGACCGGCGGCGAAGATATCATCGGGGGTGAGGGTTGCGTCACTGAAGGTCAGGTAAGTCGTATTCTGGGAAGGGGAAGGTATGCATGTACATACTCTGTGGTAGTTGTCCTCGCTATAGCAGCCATATCCGTGCGATTGACGAGAGAGACCAGATCTCCCGCCACGAAGGCAGCAGTCTTCCTCGCCAAATCTGTGATCAATACATCCGGAGCCAGCGTCCTTGTAGCTAACAACGATGCTAAGATAGCAGCGCGCTCGTTCTCGTCAGGTGCCTGTGATACGACTCAGCATAACTACACTAGAATGTCAGACCTGCACATATCTTACATTGAATTCTACTTCATGCTTGAAGCAGTTGAGTAAGCCGAACGGGACCCGCGCTGGTTCTGCCGTAGTACCAAACACCAGGATGGGGTACCCAGAGAGACGCCATGATCCAGCAAAATCCGCGAGCAGATCCTTGAGAACGTTGATGATGGCGGGTTCTGTTCCTCCTTAGCAGGGGCTCGAACATCTGGACGAGCGCACGCACCATTGCCTGGCTCTGGAGCCTGTGTGCTCTGCGCAAACGCATCGAGATTGCGCAGGATCAAAGCGCACGGCGAGCAAGATGCGACCTGCTCGAACCGAGCACGCAATATCCCTTCTGTCTTCGCGTCCGTATCGCCTAAAAGGTCGTAGCAGTCGAGCTGATATGTCATGTCAGTATGTCGTTCCCATCTGAATCAATAAGACAGGCCCAACCTCGTACGGATGAAGACCCAGTTGCCTGGCAATCTCGAGCACTGTCCTCGCCTTGCCGATGCCTCTTGCACCCTTCAGCAGAAACGACACCGGAAGATCGTACGAAAGCGCATTCTTGACCAGGGCAGCCGACGCAAGACCGTGCATTTGCGCATATGCGAGAGCATTATTCCGAGCTTCTCCTTCACTGCTCAGAACCTGCAAACCTATCATCATATCAGTGTCAGCAACCGGTCGCAAGCGAGTGAAGGGCACACTGCTCACCCATATATGCAGAAGCATCCGGTACGCGCGAGTGCTCGATGCCAGTTTGCACCATGCGCGTCTCCGACGCGTCGACCCAGCATCCAAGCTCTCCAGACCCAAATCCAACCGACAATTCCGAGAAGCCGTGTGTTGCGTGTCCATTCATCTGCGAGCGGAACTCTACGTTGGTAACCGCAAAGTAGACTAGCTCTTCCTTACTCGAGGCAGAGCGTGATCTGGAGTTTCGTCAGCCCGAGTTCTAGCTTAACTGAGAAGGTCGGAGATGCTTACCCATTCAGACCGCTTAGTTGCTCGCCTTCGGGTAACGTACTCTGTAAGTGAGCCTGTTGGAGGTCTATTTTGAGAACGAGCAAGTCTCCTTGTCGTACCAAGCGCTTTCCAGCACCAAAGTACGCTTTCAACGCGTCGAGAACCAAGGGCTGATAGAGTTTGTTGACGGAGATCTTTGACGCGACGCGCGCGATCGTGACGGATTGGGCGGTAGGCAATGTCCGCGTGCGTAGGATTTCTGGGAGAGGTTGTAGGTAGACCTTCTGTGAGCGGGACGGGCTCTTAGTTAGATTATGCAAAAGCACGGGCGACGCGCGCAGGGTTCCGCTGTATGCTTTTCATTAGACCCTGGTATTAACTTGAGCGGAGCATGATAGCACCTACACGTCGGGTGCGACATCATCACAAGCGCGAACAGAGACTACTCTTCCCGAAGAAGACGAATCTGTTCGTAAAATGGCCTACGCCGGATCAGCCATGTTTAGAGCGCCTCGATAAATAGCTTACCCAGTCCGCATCCAATAAGCCTAGCCTCGAGAGATCGACGGTGCGCACGTATACGGTGTGTCCATCCGTCGCAGGAGAAATAGGTGCCGCCAGTGGTTCAACCGTGAACCCGATCACACGGGGAGAGACAGCGCTTTGACCGTCAAGCTGACTTGCTAATGGCGGTTCCAGCAAAGAGCTCGACAGGAAATTCTCGTCAATCTCAACGTCTCCTTCCGCTGACCATCCTTCAGTGCTCGGTGTAGACAGCCCGGATGGGACCGGTTCAGCATGTCCATTCATGTGAGGCTCTTCTCGTGGAGGGGGCAAGAGGACGAAGGTCGTTTGGCCAGCATGTGCGACGCCTTGCATGACAGGGCCTGTCATAAGGACGCGAAACTTCAACAGAGCGTCGTCCTGGGTATTTGTCGAGCCTGCGAACTCTGTCGCAGGCACCGAGTAACTAGATCGTTGACGAAGGATGCGATTGTCGCGGCATAGCCATGCTTCAAAAGCCTCAGTATCGGATGTTGCAGCCGTATACGCCCCCGTGGTATGAGCTTGAACGATGACCTCTGAGAGCGTGATAAGGTTGACAGGCGTAAGGATGTGTGACGGTCCGACATTGTACGAGAGTGATGATAATGAACTAAAGACGCGGTCGTAGCGCTTTATCCAGTCGGACGGGACAACCAGGCCATCTTCCTATGTGATTCAGCATAAGAGTCACGTTCAATATAATGGAGCAAAACTTGACGCTTACTTCTCCCGGTTTGGCCCAACAGAGCAATGAAGAGAGCGGAGAGGAAGGCGGACGGGAAGCAGCGGCCCATGCAGAACTTAGAGGTGCTATAGACAGTGCTATGCTCCCAGCGGTAGCATCAGTGTTTGCGTTCTTCAGTTTGTCCCATAGCTGCTTTCCAACGAGAACAGTATCAGGATGCGAGAACTCAGAGCTCGGCTTGAAGGAGACGGAGGTCGAAGCGTTGACCATGGCAGACAGCGAGCAATACCCTTAGCTAAGCGCTCAAACAGCCCTTACAGTACCCAAGCAGTCTAGATGGTGGTTCGAGTACGAAAGGCAATGTAACGTCCATCATGGTTCGCTCGTGATATACAGACCCGAGGGTGCCGGGCGTGGCGCGCGCTTCGAAGGATGGACGCGAAATCGGCAATTCGCGACTTGCTTTTTACACCTTCCGTTCCCCGCTCTCGCTCGAAAAACACGCGTCGAGTCTCTTTCGGCCCGTTCCCTCTGAACGCTCTCATTCTCGCGTAGAGGTTAAAATATGTCTTACGGTGGTCGTGGAGGTCGCGGTGGAGGAAGGGGAGGAGGAGGATTTGGTGGTGGACGAGGAGGTGCGCCAATTTATATTTTTCTCATTGCATGGCGCTAATGAGAAATAGGTCGCGGCGGTTTCCAACGACAGGACTTTGGGCCTCCCGATACCGTACTCGGTGCGCCATACATCTATCTTATATACCAACTCTACTGAAACTCTGCTCAGAGATGGGAACCTTCGTGCACGCGGTGGAAGACGAGATGCTCTGCTCCTCCCTCATGCCGGACAAAGTGCCCTACTTCAACGCGCCCATCTACCTCCAAAACAAGTCGGTCATCGGCAAAGTCGACGAGATCCTCGGCCCCATCAACGAGGTCTTCTTTTCCGTAAAGATGGGCGACGGCATGGTTGCGAGCAGCTTCAAGAAGGGCGATAAAGTGTACATTGGCGGGGACAAACTTTTGCCTATTGAAAGGTTCTTGCCTAAACCTAAGGTTGTTGGTGGTACGTGCTACAAAAACTATATATATCTCGTTTACAAAGCTAACGGCATCTTTCAGGTGTCAGTAAGTGGCGAAGTCCTCAATATATTGACCCTTTCTCATGTTCATGTTCCCCACAGAAAAGCGCGGACGCGGCGGCGCAGGCGGAGCACGGGGACGCGGCGCACCAGGCGGTCGCGGAGGCTTCGGTGGTGGTCGTGGAGGCAGCCGCGGCGGGTTCTCGTCCCGGGGTGGAGGTCGTGGCGGCTTTGGCGGTGACCGAGGGCGTGGCGGAAGTCGCGGCGGCGGATTCTCAAGAGGCGGCGGCGGATTCTCAAGAGGCGGCGGCGGCGGACGCGGTGGAGGCGACCGTGGCTACCGTGGACGGGGCAGGGGTGCATAGGTTGTACGCGTTGTACGCATGTTGTAGGCTTGTATATCACTTTTTGCGCGATCTCAGATCTTTCTCCACGGCTTGTACGCGCTGTAGCCGTTCACGGTCTTTGCCCACGGCCTGCGATTGTTGTCAGCACTTGCACATTCCAAACGCGGAGTTGAAGAGGCAACGAACCTTGTCAAGCTCTTCGGCAAGAGCGGAAGACTTGGAAACCACCTTGGCAGCTTCCTTTAGCGCTCGCTCTAAAGAGAGTAGTCGATGAGTCCTTTTGAAAGCAGCACTAGTAGACCAAAGCGAACATACCGTCAAGTGCATTGTCTTCAGGAACCCAATCATCGTCCTCATCCAGATCATGGTCCTTCTCAGCTGCTACCCTACGCTGTCTCAACATGTCGGATAGCATTCCTTCAATCTCGCGTGGACGTGTGCGTCGCTTCTTCGCCAGGTCAAGGTCTCGCGTGATACGCTCCGTATGCAAAGCCCAGATCTTCTTGTCGAGCGCCTCGTCGAAGGGTTCATCATCTATGCATGGAGGTTAAAATGTATTTATGTGGCGGAATGTGTGAGCGGACCTTCTTTAGACGGGTCAAGTTCGTCCAAGTTATGCCCGTTGGCGCGGATGTTCTTCTCGGCCAGGGAATAGCTACCGTCCAGAAACTACACACGCATACATCAGAAACACTTCGCACAGATATAACAAGTCGAGAACACATTCTGAATCGCAGCGCGCATCTCCCTTGCTGTCTTCTCATCCGCCTCGCCACCAAGCCTCGACTCGAGAAGGGACATGGCGAACTCCGAGACGTTCGATTTTATTTGTCGCCAGTCCTGCATAGACTCTACGGAGACGCGTGGTGGGTATTCTTCGCGTTGTTGTTCCATGATCGTAGGTTAAAGCGGGAATCAAGTGGGATGTTGTAGGATGTGTGAGTGAGGGAGAGAAGCAAGTGGCGTGAGCGTGTCGGGTCGCGGCGGCAAGTTCAACTTCGGTAGTACGCGCGCTTGATTGCGTCTCAACCAGGACCACCATCCCTTCATCATTGAACATAGCCCTCTGGCCAATACCTATATCTCATGGCACATGCCCTGCCCACCTTGGACTCCTCGCAATCTATCACATCCACGTCGAATGAGCGATGTGCGGTCTTCCAGCTGCCGAGCGAGCTTATGAACCAAATCGTCAGGTCACTGTCACCGCCGACGCTCACAGGTTCCACCTTCACCGAACGCTTGCACTCTGCCTTCGCACTATCGCATACCTGCAAGTGGTGGCGCGACATAGTCCTATCCGATCCGCAGTGCTGGAGTTACATCCCGTGCACAAACGCCCACTGGCTGGACGAAGGATTGCGCCGCTCGGAGGGCGCACTATTACATCTCTTCATCGACGTGTCGACATTATCTTCTCTACATCTGACAGTGAATCGATTATATCAGCACGTTGAAAGAGTCGAGACTCTAGCTTTGGGTGAAATGACCGTCGATCCACCGGAGCTTACTGTATTCGCAAAGGGCCAAATCCGCACGCTGATGAGCTTACTGAGCCGTCCATACCCTGTTCTCAGACAAGCGTGGCTATTACAATGGAGTGACTCGGAACCTCACTATTCGTTCCCGTTGCCGATCCCTAAGAAGATATTTGGCGGTCGGAATACCGAGGCACCACCGATGTTAACGCATCTCACCGTATCGGACGTCGGGTTCACCAAAGCGCTTTACCTTTGCAAAGCGCCTCTGACGCACTTTGAGATCGTCAGAGGTAAACTATGGCGATGCGTCGATGATACAGTTACCTTCTTCAGGAACCTGCCTCAACTGGAAGTATTCGTCGCGCGTGACTGCCGCTATCTGGCTGCCTACGGAATCTTAACGGAGGAGACGTACCCACCGCGCGGCGTATCCATGCCTTCGCTCAGGCACTTTACCTGCGTGGGGTCATTGGAGGTTGGTCTGGAAGTTATAAAGCTTCTGTCTTTACCTCCCACATGCGATGTACACGTCACGGACGCGGAACCGAGAGCTTATGATAACAGTACGGAAGACAACACGTCGGACTGGGAAACGACCCTGACTTCCGTTCATTCGCACCTCGAGACTATCCGCGCTATCGCGATGAACGAACCAACGGCAGGATTCTCGCTCGGATATCGCCGTCTTCCCGGCAAGCACGCGACAGAGATCACGCTGAAGCTCGATTATATGCCTGTGCCAGGGAGCTCCAAAGCCACGTCCTTCGAAGTTGGCGTGTACATTGCCAACAATATGATACGACGTTTATTCGATATCATACCGTCCTTCGTCGACCTCGCGCCGCAGCTATTCGCCAACACCCGCACGCTCCGGCTAAAGCTCACAAACTTCAAGACTGGCGACAAAGTGCCGGACCTTTGGCAAGCCGCCGAACAGATGCCGATTATAGAGAAGCTCGTGCTTGCGGGCGGTGCGGCGAAGGTCCTCTGTGACCACGTTAAGCGCAACCCCAGTAGCTCTCTGGGGAGTGCCTTCCCGCAGTTGCGTACACTTGTATTTGACCACCCGATCTCTGCGACCAAGCTGGCTGCATTGGTGTGGCGTGAAAAGGGGTCGCCTGTTGAGGTTGTGTATTCCGAGGGTGGCGCTTCTCAGTAGAGAGACTCGGACCTGCCCGAGGTACACACCAGAGAGAAGTCGTGTATTATGATAGTTGCTGGCTCGTAACATTTATCGGTGCCGTGAATTTGATGATTGACTGAAAGATGCTCCTTGTTCTTACCACCGCGCATATATCCTCGCAATGTCAATGAGGATCGTTTGAGCATCTGCAGTAGAAGAGTCCGATCGCGTGCAAGGCTGGGAAATAGAAGCGAGGGGCGCAAGCGCGTGCGTGGGTCTTCCGCGACTTGACCCAACACCACCATCAGGCCATCCTGGCTCGGCGTTCCCCCGAGACTCTGTTGAATAGCATCAAGCTCTCATGTTAGACCGCATAGAAAGCGTCGATAACCTGCGATTGCCGGTGACGAACGGGAGCGCAATGGTCTTCCGATTGCCCAACGAGCTGCTCGGTGAAATCGCCAAGGCTTTACCTCCCCCGACATTCGCTGGCAATCAGTTCAATGAAGTATCCTATCCCGCCTTTTCACTCTCGCACACCTGTAAAGAGTGGCGTGAAGTCGTGATGGCCTATCCGGACTGTTGGCGTTATATCCCATGCACCAATTCCCATTGGCTCGAGGAAGGGTTGCGTCGCTCGGAAGGCGCACTCTTGCATCTATATATCGATGTCTCCACCATCCCTGCTATCCATTTTACGGCAAATCGACTAGCTAGGCATGCATCGAGGGTCTGCGCAATCATCATGGATGACTTTACCCACTCGGAGCCAGCGCATTATGTGGGCGCGAATAGATTTGTTTTGATGAACTTCTTGATGCTAGACTTCCCTGCTCTCAGACACGCAACTCTGTTACGATGGTACAATCCGACTTCGTACAGTTTCATACCTCCTACCATATTTGCTGGGAAGGCGCCGCTCGCGATGCAGGACCTCGTCATTTCCGATGCCATCTTATTTTCTCTTCACCCTCTAGTCGAAGGCCCTTTAAGGCATTTGGAGATAACGAGTACCCACCTCTGGCTCAAGACCGATGCAATTATACAGCTTTTCAAAGCTCCATGCTGCTTGGAGGTTTTCATCGCGCGTCAGAACCCTGATCTTGATTATATGCCTTGGAATGCAGACTTGCTGCAACCACCACGGTGCATAGAAGTCGCGTCGCTCCGGGAAATCACCTTCGTAGGCTTCATGCACGACGCCCTGGAGGCTTTCAAACTCCTGGTGCTACCTGTCCATTGCAATATTCACATCGAGGACCTAGAGCCCCCTCTTCATAAGTTAGAGGACGGCTACGATTGGAAGAGAGGACTTCATGATAGCCTTGATGTGCTGAACTCGCATCTTGCCACTGTCCCAGCGGACGCAATGATGCATGCATCCTCCCATGTTTCACTGTCCTATCGTCATTTTGAGATTGATTATAAACTTGCGACGGAGATCAAACTGAGCATCTATTACGTGCCCGACCGAGCGAGTTCACGAATCACATCCTTTGAAATCGTCTTCTACATGAGCGATGAGCGCATGGGGAAATCCTTTCACATTGCAAGGTTCTGCGAACTCCTCGCACCGCATCTATTCTCAAACGCACATACCCTTCGCCTGGAACTGTCGAGCGTCTGCCATGATCTCCCGACGTACGAGCTCTGGGAGGTCCTGGCAGCGATGCCTTCTGTCAGGACTTTGACACTCGCGGGTAGAGCTGGCGAAATGCTCTTCGTACACGAGACACACAATCTTTCACTATGCGAAGTACACGCGAACTTACGGACGCTGACTCTCAGTCGGCTAGACTTCGGAAACAGTCTAACTGCCGAGAAACTAGTCATGGCTTTACAAGCCAAGGAGGGCAGATCATGGAGCCTTGAAGCTCTAGATCTTGAAGATTGCATCGGTTTTTCTCCGAACGACAAAGAAGACTTGCACACGCTGGAATCAAAAGGGGTGTCTATTGAGCACACTAGTGTTGACGATGTTAGCAGATCGAATGAGTGATCGAAAAGATATATTGATACCTAGTTATCCTATCATAGGTACTTGCTCTACGCATCCTACATGTACTTTTACACTTACTAGTCGAGACTTCTATACCCTATGACGGTCCGAAAAGTAGCTATACAGATAGAAGGACTCCGATCAGAGAACCTTCGTACTACACGCCGTCGTGCATCCTCTCTCTCGTACTACCCGACCCGGAAGTCCTCTACGGCAACGCGCCCATCTGCCTCAAAACTAAGTCAGGCATAAGCAAAGTTGAGGAGATTCTGGGCTCCATCAATAGGATCTACTTTTGGTTGAAGATGGGTGAGTGGACGCCGCGGGGGTTTGTTGGTAATCGAGGGCGGGACGAAGGTGGTCGCGGCGTAGGATCCTCAAGAGATATAGGAGGAGGCGGTGGGTGCGGGGGTGGCAGCCGTAGTTACCGTGTACGGCACCGGGGGACGGGTGGGGTACATGGGCTATCTCGCGCGGTCGTGCGCGCCGCTTCTTCGCCAGGTAGAAGTCTTGCGTGATGACGTTCCAACCTCCTTATCAAGTGCCTCGTCCCAGGATCCATCATCTGTGTATGGGTATCGAGGATGGAGGCAGGTGGGAGAGCATATGAGCGCACCTTCTCTAGACGGGCCAAGCTCGTCCATACGCGCAGATATTCCTCTCCACAAGGGAGTAGTCGCCCTTCAGAAAACGCATGCGTAGATCAGACACCAGCCTCGCGTAAGCGTCGAGCAAGACGTACGTTATAAACAGAAAGGCTGCATTTCTCTTGCCGTATTCTCGCCCGCTTCGCCACTAAAACTCGACTTGAGAATGGACACGGCGAAATCCGAGATGTTCGATTTGATTCGTCGCATGTCTTGCATGGATTCCACGGAGACGAGCGCGTGGAGAGTGTTCTTCGCGTTCTTGCTTCATGTTGTAAGACTTGACAAAGTTCGAACAGGTGAAAGAGGGAAGCAAGTGGCGTGGGCATATCGCAGCGCGCGCGACAACTTGAACTGCGTGCTCGTCGCCGCTCGCGTCTTGACCAGAACCACCGTCTGTCCATCCCCACTGCTGGAGATCTCTGTTCATTATGTCGGATCCTTCCTCACTCATCGATGTCGCGCGATCGACAGTATCGAACAGGCGCTGTGCAATCTTTCAACTGCCTAACGAACTCATGGGCAAGATCAATCATGCACTATCGCCACCAGCTTTCACGGGTCCCAGATTCGACGAGCGCTCTTACCCTGCCTTTGCATTATCACACACTTGCAGACGGTTGCGAGAATCGATCCTCTCTTTTCCGAAGTGCTGGCGTTGGATTCCTTGCACCAATGCACACTGGCTTGACGAAGGGCTGCGCCGCTCGGATGGCGCGCTCCTGCATCTATACATCGACGTTGACACTCTGGATGCTCTTCATTTGACCAGGCACCGGCTAGCTTCTCAAACACGTAGAGCTCAAATCATAACGCTGGGCGAGATGACCGACGCGCGCTCGTCCCAATCAGTGGTCTCAAAGTCCAGAGGCATGCTCGATCTGAAACATTTACTTAACCTCGAATATCCTTGTCTCGAGGAGGCGTCTCTGATGCAATGGAGCCCCGCTGTTTTGCCACTTTACATGCCGTCGATATTAGACAACCATGACCCTTGGCGCAAGGCGACGCCGATGCCGCTGCGGCACCTTGTCGTCTCGGATGCCATACTGGTCAGGGTGCAACACCTTTTTCGGGCACCTTTGACGTATTTTGAGATAGTCAGAGGAGTCATCTGGGCAGGCTTGGATGATATGATTGCTTTCTTCAAGGCTTTACCTCAGCTGGAAGTCTTCATCGCACGCGACTGCGATTATCTCTTTACTGGCGGTGCGGAGGTGGTAGGAATCCAGGACGAACAGGACGAACTATACCCGCCACACCCATATCGGGTGGTTATGCCTGCGCTCAAACACTTCACCTGTCGTGGGCCATTTTATGACGGACTGGAAGTCATGAGACGTCTCTCCTTGCCTGCTACTTGCATAGTGCACCTCTCGGGTTCAGAAGCAGCACTCGGCCACCACTTGGCCAATATGTCTGACTGGGAAGCGACACTTTCCACGCTGTCTCCGCACCTCCAGGCCATCCCCGCTGCTGCGATGAATGACCCGTCTGCCGGCCTCTCACTTCACTATTGCCGTCTTCCTGGCGGGTACGCGACTGAGATCAAACTTACGCTCACCTACGTGAATGAATTGGAGAGCTCTCAAGTCATAACCTTCGAGATCGGGGTATGCTTCGCCAATAGCTTCCTACAAAGCACCCCCGACTTTACGCCTTCCTTCGTACGCCTTGCCCAGCACCTATTCGCCAATACTCGCATGCTCCGTTTAGAGCTCACAGGCTTCGACGCCGATGACCAAGTGCCCGAACCCGATCTGTGGCAAGCCGTGAAGCAAACACCCGCTATAGAGAAGCTTCTTCTCGCCGGTGGTGCCGCGAAGGTCCTTTGCTATCACGGATTTAAACACGACCCAACTCACGCTCTGGAGAGCGCTTTCCGGAAGTTATGCACACTTATACTTGGACGTGCAGACGAGCGAATGCTTGAGCTGAATGATCTCCCGGCATTAGTTCGGCGTGAGGGTGGGCCGCCTGTAGAGATTGTGTATCTCGAGGGTGATGCCTCACACTAGGAAGACATGCCCACCGCGCCGCCGAGTGGCTCCCATCATATGTTGTATGCACACTGTAAGCTCGTTCTGGGCTTTCTCCTTACAGACTTGAACGAACGAAGGAACTGCAGGAACTGCAGGATGTCTTGACATTTATGACTTCATATCGCGCTTACTTTACTCATGCACTTATGTGTACTTCCGTTTGAAATCTGTGGTATCTGCCACTTAGCACTTATCCTTCAATATTAGTATGAACACATCTATATGGGCAAGTGACGCAGTGGTAGCGTGTTCGCTTTGCATCCTGAGCTTGCGAGAAGCCCTGGGTTCAATCCCCAGCTTGTCCATCATATCTGCTTGTTAGTTTGTTTTGGCCCCCTCAGCACTGTTCTTTCGTAAGTAACGCCTAAGCACAATGACACTCTGCTCGTACAATTTTTTAGATGAGCGGCCCATCTCGTCAACGCACAGCGTGAGACGCGTCGTGCTTGCTCTTGACCACGACGGTCTACCACCACACTACATTCAGTAACACATCTCAGGTCGAATCTAACATGCAGAACTCGGAAACACGATTCTCCTTCATGGATCGTATAGATAAACTCCTGGCGGAGCTCCTTCACAGAGGTTTTGTCTCCGCGCGATCATCATGATGGACTCGGAGCATCCGAAAAATCACCCGTCTTCTTTTCGCCCTAGAAGTACTACTCTAACATCACATGCGCCGGTGACGTCTGGGACCCTACTTATGTCTTGACTTGGCCTATCCTGACAATGTACTACTTATATGATCGAGGATGCGCGTGAGTGCCAGACCTGTAGTGCCCTCTCTGCTGAGAGGTCAGAGCTACGGGTAGACTCATCCGCCACTGCCCGCTTCGTTTATCTTGTTTTCTCGTCTATGGCCGACGGTGGATCCATGATGTGATCTGTAATGCCCGATGACCTCGTAGTGCTTACAGCCACTCGCCCACGGTGGCGCAAAGTGGCCGCAAGCAAGGTGCTTCCTGCCACCACTGTCACCTGCGAGGCGATCTTGACAGATCAACTACGAATCATCATCAGAGCTGCTTGTAGGTCATTTCAACACTGCTGTCCAGAGCATAGGTATGACTACAGATAATTCTGCATCTCATACCACGCCTTAGGCTCACATGAGCTCTCTAGCATCTTCGATTGTAATCTGCTGCGATCATGCCCGTACAGTTCTTTATCGCATTCTATCGCTCTGGCGTCCCGATGAAGTACCACTGGGTTCTCGTCGCCACAGACGATGGCATTCCATCCTCGACCGAGCCTATCAAGTGCTTCGAGATCATGCAAGAGCGCATCCTGGATGACACTGGGCCTGAGCCGATCGTGGTGCCCGTATGGGAAACGCAGCTCGGCAAACGTACTCAGCTCAGCGACAAGACCTCCAACTTTAGAGGACTAGTGATGTTCCCCCCATGCACGGACGAGAGCGTCACACTGGAAAGCGTTTATGACGTCCTCGAGAACGTCCCTGCCATGCCACCATCCATCGCGAACTCGAAAGACGAGCGGAAACGACAGGACTGGACGTGCGCGAAGTGGATCATCGACATTCTACTCGAGTTTGGGCCTATTTGGGGCTTGGAGTTCAACAGAAGCATGAACACGGAGACGATGCTGTACTATGAGATATATAAGCAGGCGCATAAGTTGGACGAGGCATTTGGTTCGCCGACGAGGAGGGAGTATGCCAAGGATGGCAGTCTTGTGAACTGCGTGCCGTTTCCCCAGGAGTATGTGGAGATGGCATAGTTTATTGTTTTTGTAGTTTTCTGGTCTTCTATTCACTCGCCAAGACACGACGGCACCTGTATCGAACAGAGCTACCTGAGGCTGGCGGCATTGCAGGGTCCGTGGCATCCGATCGATTAGACTCAGATGTATCTTCTCAATGCAGACGGTCTTGCATCGCCCACAGATGACGCTCTTTAGAGCTCCCCGCGACTGTGTCCAATACGTGTACTATACACCGGCCATCTGATCTATGATGCGCGATGACCGTTGCCGGATCTTATACGGTACTTACACCACTGACCCACGATGGCTGAAGGGGACCGTATAAGAGAGGCTTTCTACCACCATGGCTCCACTGCTAACGCCACTCACCCCGTCAGCGCGCTGTTGTTCTCAGCGCGTGAGCTACTGCCGCCGAATCGAAGTGCGTACACTTGACTGCGAATCTTCGAGCTGATCATCCAGCTTACATTCCCCTACCAGCTTAACTTCCCTCCGGACCCTTGATCTATCGATGCCAGTGCAATTCTTCATCGCATTCTATCGCACCGGCGATCCTCGGAAATACCACTGGGTCCTCGTCGCAACAGACGACGGCGTCCCCTCTCCAACCGAGCCTATGAAATGCTTCGAGATCGTACCCGTACCCGTCCTAGACGCCTCCGGATCCGAAACGACAGTAGCACCCACATGGGAACCCCAACACGGCAAACGCACCAAACTCGCCGACACCAAATACCAAGGTCTCCTCATGTTCCCACCCTGCACCGACCCAAGTCTCACGCTCGAAGGCGTACACAACATTCTGGAGACCGTACCCGCAATGCCGCCCCTCGTCGCTCAAAACGAGATGGAGCGCTTACAATGGACGTGCGCGAAATGGATCATCGATCTGTTTCATGAGTTCGGGCCTATGTGGGGTCTGGATTTCGTGCCGAGGACGATGGAGAGTGAGACGACGTTGTATTATGAGATCTATAAGCAGGCTTATAAGTTGGAGGGAAACGAGGAAGGGTTTTACAGTACGGTGGAGGTTGCGAGGGACGGTAGTAAGGTGAAATGCGTGCATTTTCCCGAGAAGTATCTCAGGACGGTTTGAATCACATACGCCACAGTTCTCATTTGGGTCTTCCTTGTCATTCTTGAACATTTTTCATTGGGTTAGGGCCGTTCTATGTATCTGTAGAGCTGTCAGGGTATGCACGCTGTCTTGAATGGAACGTTTTCACGTCTTGATCCGCGTTACCAAGATCGGAAAGTAGTGATTCCGAAGTCATCAGCGATATACAAAGGGGAAACGTCATTCATTCTATCGCATCCTGGTCAAGACATCCGTAGCAGTGTAATCCAACAGCACACAAGCGCATGCGAATCATTCAAGCAGAAGGCTGGACAACCGCGGGCTCGGCCTTAGCCTCGGCGGCCTCTACTGCGGGCTCCACGGGGGGAGCAGCAGGAGCGGGTGCCTCGGGCTCAGCAGCGGGTGGCTTGGGCGCTTCGACGGCGGCGGCAGTGGATGAAGTCTCGAAGAGCTTGCCAACGGCGATCTTCGAAGCCTCATGCACCTCGTCGACGGTCACAGACGAGTCGATCTGTGAGGACACACGTTAGCGCAAGCTCCTGAGAACCGCGATAAAACAGTACCTTCGCAACGCGTCCGATCTTCTCGTAGTGCTCGATAACAGGCATCGTCTGGTCCCGATACGTCACGAACCTCTTCTTAATACTCTCAATATTATCGTCCGCCCTCCCGCTCGTCTCACCCCTCTTCAACAACCTCCCCAACATAACCTCCTCACTAGTCTCATAAAACAACGTCAGACTGCTCACACAAACGCTCTGCTCGAACTTCTCCGCTTGATCCATCTTACGAGGGAACCCGTCGATCAAGAACCGTCCCTTACCGTTCTCCCAGCCAACTTGGTTTTGGGCGGAACGGGTGGAAAGGGCGTCGGTCATGGCGTTTGCGAGCAGGGCGACTGTTACTTCCATGGGTACGATTGAGCCTTCGCGGATGCAGGTCTTGATGAGGTCGCCGTATTGGGAGCCTTCGCGGTCTTGTTCGGCGCGGAGGAGGTCGCCGGCGGAGAGATGGCAGAAGCCGTAGTCCTGGACGAGGAAGGCGCATTGGGTGCCCTTGCCTGTATATATGGTTAACATAGATCATAAATATGGACTGAATATGTATTACCTGCACCGGGACCGCCAAGAACAAAGACGACCGTGACGTCCTCGCGCTTGAACTTGGGCGATTCGGTGGCAAGCTCGGGCGCAGCAGGCGTAGCCTCCTTTGCCTCCTCCTTCTTGACCTCCTTGTGCTCCTTCTCCTCCTTCTTATCCAGATGCAACGCGTGCTTGAACTTGTCGATAATAGTCGGAGCCATGATTAGATACGCTTAGGTGGAAGATCGAGTACGTCGGCGTGTTGGAGCGGCACGTTCTGATGATCAGACTGTCGAGGACGAGAAGAGGCTGGTGTGGTGTGTGCGCGATGGCGGGAAGTAAAGTAGAGGGTGGTTGTGGCTGCTGCAGCGACTGCGACGAATAGGAAAGGGTTGGGCAACTTGCTGGCCATGAGATCAGAATCCACGTTCCAGCCTCGCCAACTTTCGCGTGACGTCTCTTGCCTCCTGACTTGTTCGTCTCGACGCGTCTTGTTCTCAACACAAACTATACCCGAAAAATGGATCTGCGCGAAGAGTTCCCATCTGGTATACTCGTCGTAGAGGCTGCACACCACGCAGACGCACTCGACTTGCTCGCTGTCGGCACTTCAGACGCGGTCTATGTTATTCAAGCTACACCCAACCACCTCACCCGTCTCGCCACATTCCACCTCGGCGCACAAGTCTGCGCCATATCTTTCTCGCCACAGACAGTCTCCCCGACCGTCTCATCTGAACCTATACTCGAGCTCGTATGCGCGACCAGCGACTTTGGGCTGCATCTACTTTCCAAAGAAGGCTCTGAAGAAACTATATTCGACTTTGGCGGTGGCTTGACCGGTCATCATGCCTCTGTGTCTGCCTTGACGTTCTGTGGTGGCGCGGAACGTTATGTTGCGAGTGCGAGCGCAGACCATATGCTCATTATCTGGGACTTGAGTCCGCAATTGGATATACCCTCCACGTTCTCTACATCGCCCTCACCTTCTCCTGCACGCAATCAACCCACAGCATACCGTAAGTCATAGCCGTTCGACCTTCGAAATCACTCTACTGACCCAACTCCACCTCCAGCCATCCCATTCCCCCATCCCCTCACCGCCCTCTCCTCCCACCCCCGCTCCGACAAAGACCTCTTAATATCCGACTCCCGCGGAACCCTTTACCTCCTAGACTGGCGTTCCGAACGCGGAGCCACAGACACCATCCTCTCCCGCCGCGCAACCCTCTCCCTAACCTTCCCCCGCGCACTCGCCTCTCCAGACGCACACGCAACAGGCGCAGGAAGCGCCGCTTGGGCACGGGACAATATGGATCTGGTATGCGCCGCGTATGGAGGATCGTTTGCGGTTTGGGATGTGAGCGAGTTGAAGGGGGGTGCACCGGTTTGGACCGCGGAGGCTTGTAAGGGAGGTGTAAGGAGGATTCGGTTTGCTAGCGGTGCGGTACCGTATATCGCGCTTGTACCATTGCGCGCACCTGCGGAACTGCACATACATAGTGCGGCGTTCCCGGGTGCTGCTCCGGCCGTGCTCACATTAGGACGTGCGCCGTTGCGTGTGACGGATTTCGACTTTGTCGACGAGGTATGGACCTTTTCTGCTCTGTATGCGAGTAGAGATTGAACTGGATCTGCAGATGCGCCCACAAGGAGACGACGGTGAGATGGTGGATGGAGAGGAAAGGAGGAGTGTGGATGTTGCGAGCGGGCGTGGGCCAAGGGTCGCTGCGGCTGTAGGCAGGAGCCTACTCGTATTCTGGGTCGGAGAGGAATGATCGTGTATGAATGTATTTCGAGGTTTGGCGCTCAATCCCAAGCCCTTAATGCCAGGACAGATTATATCCTGGCGGTGAATGAAATACGGGACGACTCTTTAGCTCAGTGGTTAGAGCATGCGATTGCAGATCGCAGGGTCTCGTGTTCAAATCACGAAAGGGTCTATGTGACGAAGCGGAGAGTATTTTTGTCGCTCCTCTACACAATCTTGTAGAGTACACGCTTCTTATTCGAGTTGCTGATTAATGAAGAAATACTGTTTCATACATTGCGTGGCATCAACATTGATGTACATAGTACATACAGTCTTTCGACCATGAGTCGGACGCGCTCGCGAGAGTTTGAACGAAAGTATGCATATTCCAATACTACTTACTAGACCCCATTCCAGCTCAACGTCCGCTTAAGCTCGAACTCCCCTTCCAACGGCAGCTCATAGCTACTACTCCCCACATAGACCCCGTACGTTCCCTTACGCGCCTCCCATCTCCCAGAACGCTCCTCCCAGAACGCGCACGCAAGCCGCTCAAGTTTGACAGTGGCCATACGCGCCTCGCCAGGAGCCAGATCGCGCACTTTTGCGAAGCCGCGCAGTTGGAGTTTCGGCGTCGTGACGCGAACGTTAGGCAAGGACACGTAGACCTGCACAACTTCGGAGCCAGAGACGGAGCCGGTGTTCTTGACGGTTGCGGAGACCTCGAGCGAGAGGTCGTTGTCAGTGACAATTGGCTCGGAGATCTTGAGGTCGGATATTGCAAAAGTGGTGTATGAAAGACCATGCCTACAGAGTTGTAAGCATTTGGATACGCAAAGCTAGTGGTAGGTACGTACCCGAAGGGGAAGAGTGGCGCAACGCCCTTCATCTGATACCCCTTGTACCCGACGAAAAGGTCTTCACGGTAGTGGATCTTACCGTTCTCGCTGCGTACATTGGGCCACGATGGGATGTCCGCTTCTGTAACCGGGAAACTGACGGGGAGCTTGCCCGAAGGGTTGACCTTGCCGAAGAGCACGTCCGCAAGCGCATTACCCGCCTCGTTGCCCTGATACCACGATTGCACGACAGCGGCGACATCATGAACCCATGGCATGGAGGTAGCCGAGCCCTAGACAGATGTTCAATGGCTGTTAGGCCACGAACGCCAGATAAGACTCACACATTGCACCGCAACAACTGTACGGTCATTGACCTTCGCAATCTTGCTGATAAGCTCGTCCTGAAGCCCAGGAAGCTTAAGCGACGCTCTATCGAAACCTTCGGCCTCCCACTCAGGAGTCAACCCAGCGATGACGACCACCGCGTCGGCACGAGCGGCCAACTTGACAGCGTCCTCCAAAGCCTGCTGCGCATCGATCTTCATCGCGCCTCCCAGGCGCTATATGCACCGAGCTGGTCAGCGTGGTAACGAGGTTTATAGAGGGAAAAGGTACGAACAACACCGAGCATGAGCCCTGGCTGAGACGTATCCGTCTGCTCAGAGTCGGGCGGGGGCGTATTGGTGTATTCAATGAGGACGTCAAGCGGCTTGCCCGCCTCGACATTGACGACCGCCTTCTCTTCCACCGTTCCCTGCCTTTCATCCAGATCAGAATGGAGCGCCGAACAGATAGAATCGACTCACCCATAGAAAAAGTCTCCGGGGCGCTGCTTCGTCCAATTATCAATCGTAAGCTTCCCATCGACAAACAACTTTGCTCTTCCAGCGACCGCAACTCCCAGTTCAAACTCCCCCGAACTCTCAATCGTAAGCTTTCCCTTAATCTCCAGACTCCAAGTCGGAGTAATTCCCTTCGGCGCGAAATCGCTGACTTTCACGCGCGTATCGTCTAGGACATAACTACCCAGATCCTTATCCTTCTCCCCATTCTCGTCGTGACTAAAGAACGTGACGACCCATCCCTTCTCTCCATCTGCCGTCCTCATATTCTCCTCAAGTTGGGGTAGGTATTTGTGCGCGTAACACCCAAGCGCGTACTTGACCTCGACACCTTCCGGTGCGGCAGCGACGATGCCCTCGAACGGCGAGACCACATACGTCGGTTTGAGCTGTGCGCTCCCGCCACCGCTGTATACACGCGCTTTGGCGTTAGGACCAACGACCAAGATAGTCTTCGCCTCAGTTCCGAGAGGCAGTGCCTTGCGCTCGTTCTTAAGCAGCACAATACCAGCACCAGCAACGCGCCTAGCGAAAGCGCGTAACTCAGGCGAGTCTCGCGATCGCTCGATGCCGTCGCCGTATACGACGTCCGGGCTCGTCCTCGCCATCTTCTGTACGAATCGGAGCATCGTCTCTGCGCGCGCGTTCAAGTGTGATGGCAGGACTTTCTGGCATGAGAGGCTGTGATAGACGAGGATGGGCGTGCGCCAACGTGGTGGACCGGGCATCTCGAGATCGAGGCCTGCTACGATAGCTTCGGCCGTACCGTACGTCCCATACCTGCTTCTTTCAGCTTCGCAAACACATCAATATGTCAAGCGGACGAACCAATCGCTCATGATAATAGCATCTTCCGGAAGCCCCCACTCATTCCTCAGTATATCTTGAAGAATGGCCGGATTCTCGGATACGTGCACGTTATCGAGCCGACCGTAAGAAGTCATGAACGCCCATGGCTTCGCGAGCTTTTGCGCTAGCATGAAGCTATAACCACGCAGATGAGCGTCGATAGAAGAGAAGGGTTGGAGGTTCTATGAATAACGTACGGGTAAAGGTATATCTCGCGTAAAGCGCGCATTGACACGACCGAGTCTGCAGCCGTGCGTTCGTCTTCTTGGTCATTGCCTAACATACTTATCAGCATCCTCCGTCCTATGGCGCTAGACTCTCGAAGTCTGTACCGACGAAATGCTTGATCGTAGCCGCTACACCGCGTGACTGCAAACCATTGACATATGCCGCGGCCATCGTGCCAGATAGATGAGGATCCTCGGAGAATGACTCAAATGCGCGCCCTCCGAGGGGGTTGCGCTGGATGTTACAGGTCGGCGCAAGGAGAATGACGGATGACTTGATCTTGGTTTCTTCTGCGAGGAACTCGCCGGCTTCATAGATCATATCGGGGTCAAACGTCGCAGCCAGAGAAGTCGCGCACTACCCATCACTGAGTATCAATCCCATGCAAAAGCGAGTGAATACGCACCGGAAGACACTGAGCAGGTGTCGCTTGAAAGTGAGACGAGCCGCGGACACCCTGCGCCACAACTCTCCGGTCAGTCGACTGACCCCTAACAATGCGCAAAGATAGGAAGTAGACGCACGTTTGGACCATCGCTCATGCGCACTCCAGGCACGTTCAATCGCGGGATGGCGAGCGTATTCCACCAGTTGACGCCCGCGAGCAAGAGCGCGCGTTCGTCCGCCTTGAGCTTGCCGACGATCTCCGTGACATTCGCATCGAGAAACGAGCGATCCATATCTTTATTGCTGTATTGCGCCATACTTGCAATTGTAGGAGGTTGCAGAACAGCGGCAGTCGTGGTGGTAGAATCTGAATCGAGAAAGTCGGCACATGTGCTTATATGCGCACGGCAGAGCGGGAAAATGTCGGAGAGACTGGTATAGCCGTGCGACGAGAGGGGGCAGATGTCGAATGTAGCTTGATGCATACGTATACTTTTAGCCTACAAGTGACGGTCGAGGCCTCGAGCTCGAAGGCGGGTTTAAGTACACGATGCGGTCGCAGTACGTTCGGAAGACGATCCGATAAGCCGAGAGACAGCAAAGAGCATACACGAGTGCCTTAGATCACCCTCTCTTCCGAGGTTGAGAAGAGCGAGGGAACCCATGACTGTCCCTCGACGTACACCTCCGGACGCCCAGTGCGTTCCAAGAGAAGCGCGCCTCCGCACCCCAGATCCCAAGCTACGTTTGGACCATGTCAGCATAGACACGGATGAGGACATTCGGGAAACGCGGGCTCCCGTTCTGTGAAGCTCTTCGAAGTCTTGGTATTTTTATGAAATCTGCACATCTTCGGGCACAGTGTAGATTACCAGTTAACGGTATAGCTCTTCTGCAGGGGGATGGCATGGGTCGTCAAAGATCTGGACTCGCAGTGCTCACCGGGCGGGCGTCATGGTGGTCGTCCACAAAGCCGCATCGGTCCAGCACGTGTCACCCTCTTCTCGCTACTCGCGCCCACGACCAGACTCTGATGCTCTCCTGGCTTCGCCCATCTCTCAGCCTGCTATCAGCACCCAGATTATACCGGACAATGGCTTCCACATCCGCACCAGAGCTCAAGCCCTTCACGCTGTCCATGATCCAGCTCGGACAAATCACGGCCGACAAGACTGCCAACTTGGCTCATGCGAAGGAGATGATCGCGCGCGCGGCGAAGGGCGAGGGAAGTGGTGTAGAGGGAAAGCCTGATCTTATTGTACTGCCTGTGCGCGCTATCGCACCTGTAAACTGCACTCAGATACTGAAATAGTGGTAGGAATGCTTCAACTCTCCGTATGGCGCCCAGCACTTCCCGCAGTACGCGGAGGAGATCGGCTTTACCGGTGAAGGTTTCGACATGTCCAAGACGAAGAGCGAGAGCGTACGTATGCTCAGTGAGGCTGCGAAGGCTGCTGGGGTGTGGTTGCTCGGTGGTGAGTATGTTTGCGGAGACGGACGCGCTCGCGTGACTGACGCGGTCGCCAGGCTCGATCCCGGAACGCGACGCGTCTGAGAATCTGTATAACACTGCTATGGTATACTCGCCTCAAGGTATTTACTGTCTCTATTTCAATGTGTCCATCTTTCTGACAAGGACTTAGGCGAGCTGGTTAGGATACACCGCAAGGTGCACTTGTTCGACATCGACATCCCGGGAAAGATCACCTTCAAGGCGCGTCGCATGCCATAACGGAACAGAGTGCATCTTACACCTCAGTAGGAGAGTGAGACGCTAACTGGAGGCAAAGACACCAACTACTTCGATACTGGTAAGACCTTGCTCAATACATGTCATGCACATCCTGATGCGACTATCTCAGAGTTTGCTCGTATCGGCTTGGGCATCTGCTACGACGTCCGCTTCCCCGAGCTCACGATGATTGCCGCTAGGAAAGGTACGATGATCCATCCTTTAACTTCTGGTCATTATCTGAACCGAAGATTACAGGCGCTCAAGTGTGCATCTACCCCGGCGCTTTCAACACAACCACCGGGCCTTTGCACTGGGAACTCCTTCAACGCGGACGAGCCGTCGACAATCAGATCTTCTTCGGGATGTGCAGTCCTGCTCGAGACTTGACAGCGGGGTACCACGCATGGGGTCACTCCATGATCGTCGACCCAATGTCAGTGTCCTTTGTTCCATTCTGCTTACAATGTCTACTCATACTTATGGTATCGTCGTAGGGGTGCTATTCTGACAGAAGCAGAAGATGGCGAGGCCATCATCAAAGCAAGGATAGGTAAGAGCCTCTCTTAGTATGGAATGACGAAGTCCTTGACGAATTTACGCGCGTCCAGATCCCGAAGTGTTCAAATCTGCGCGCGCTGGGATTCCCGTGACGACCCAGAGGCGGTTCGACGTGTATCCGGACGTAAGCAAGTAGAACCACTTGTACCCGTACTTGTTCCTCGTCCTAGTAGCATACTGGTAGTAGCTGTACGAATATTTTGCTGCTGTGATGCCGAAAGAGGCGCCGGTGACGCACGCGGGAAAGATTCCACGACGTTCTCGTGTTTCGATCGCCTTCTTCAGACTTCGAGCATCCGCTTACCGCGCCTTCGCCTCGCCACTCTTAGGCAGCCACACACTCCTCCTTCTTTGACGATCACCTTTCCCTCCCACTTCCCATTTCCTTCCTCTACTCTTTATATCTACTTGACAACACATCATGGTCAAGGAGAGGTATGTAAAAAAAGACACGCGATCATCGTCGGTTTCTGAAACCCACGCGCGTGGCGTACCAGGAAATTCTACGATCTGCTCGGCGTGCCCGAGACGGCTTCAGAGGCCGAGCTGAAAAAGGCGTACAGGCAAAAGTGCGTCCACATAGACCCTATAACGACTGATCCAACTTGCTTACTAAAATGATAGAGCTCTGCGTTTACATCCAGACAAGGGCGGCGATCCCGAGCTTTTCAAGGAGGTTACGCATGCGTGCGTGTTCTTACTATGAATATATCATGGATCAATGCTAATGGCTAGGATAGATACCAGATCCTTTCTGACGCCGACAAGCGGAGGATCTACGACCAGCGCGGCGAGGCTGGCTTGTCAGAGTCTGGTGGCATGGGCGGCATGGATCCCCAGGTGCGTTCCCCCGGCGCTTACCAACCGTATAACACAGCCCTAACCATGTACGCGTGTCCAGGACCTATTCTCCCAGCTATTCGGCGGTGGCGGTGGCGGTTTCTTCGGTGGCGGTGGACGGGAGCGCGGGCCGCGCAAGACGAAGGACCTGGTGCACCGCATCCACGTCTCGCTCGAGGATCTGTACAAGGGCAAGACCACCAAGCTCGCTCTCACCCGCAACGTCCTCTGTCCCAAGTGCGACGGCCGCGGCGGTAAAGAAGGCGCCGTCAAGCAATGCACGACCTGTCACGGCCGTGGCGTACGCATCCAGCTCAGACAGATGGGTCCGATGATCCAGCAGATGCAGATGGCGTGCGAGGACTGTTCTGGACTGGGAGAGATCATCAACAGGAAGGATCAGTGCAAGAACTGTTCGGGACGCAAGACGGTATCGGAGAAGAAGTTCCTCGAGGTTCATATCGACCGCGGGATGCAGAACGGTCAGACTATCACGTTTAATGGAGAGAGCGATCAGGCGCCGGGTGTAGAGCCGGGAGACGTCGTGATCGTCATCGAGGAGAAGCCTCACGATCGGTTCCGTCGTCAGCGCACGAACCTAGAGACGGACGTTGAGATTGACTTGTTGACTGCGCTTGCCGGCGGACAGTTCGCGATTAAGCACCTCGACGATCGCGCATTGTTGGTAACTATTCACCCTGGTGAGGTCGTAAAGCAGGGTACGTTCTTTCGCTTTTCCTGTATATATATTCCAAATACTGATGACCCTTTGCCAGACTCCATCAAGGTCATCCCCGGTCAAGGTATGCCTTCCCAACGACACCACGAACCCGGCGATCTCTACGTCAAGATCAACATCGCCTGGCCCGAAAGCATCGACCCGTCCAAGATCAACCTTCTCGAGCAGGTCCTCCCACCCCGACGCGGGCTACCGGCGTACGGTAAGAACGTGCTGCTCGAGGACGTCGACATGCACGAGATGGATGCCAGGCAGCGCGCGGCGGCTATGAGTGGCGAGGACGCGATGGACGAGGACGAAGGCGAGCCGCGCGTGCAGTGCGCGAACCAGTAGTCCTCGCGCGCGGGTTGTGTGTGTTGTTGTTGTACGAGGACGCTTGATGCTCTTTCTTCGTGTATTTGTTTACTTGCCCGGCATTGTACACCCCCCTGCACGTCGCACGCTTTCGGTTTTCGGTTTAGAATTAATTGCATTGCTCGTGCTTCTGTACAGATCGAGAGATGGCAGCGTTTATTGATACAAGTGACAAAGCATTGACGGAAGAGCGTAGAACCCAAGTGGAAAAAATCAAGCAATCGATGAAGACACCCCGGGGGAAATAGCTGTGGCGAAAAACAGACGCGATGGCATAACGAACTCTCGGAGGCGATGATGAGCGTCGTCACCACTTGGTCTGCAAAAGAACATCAGTAACAGATAGCGGCCCCCACACGAACAGACAGACCTGCGGGTGCTGCTTGAACGCCTCATAAAGCTCGCGATTGAAGAAGCTAACTTCCGTCTCGTTCTCTGCACGCTCGATCAGCTACGCATGTACAGGCACTATGATAAATAGTATGTACCGAAGCCGATATCAGCCAGTATCTTCGAATCGTCGTCTAATATCCACTCGTCGTGGTCCAGGTTTATGATCAGATTCGTCGTCTGGACGGAGTTAGACGATGTAGCATTTCATGGAGAGCCAGTAGAGGTACCTTGGCGCCGTGAGCTACCGTGTATAGCTTGAGCGTATCTACACACATCATGAGTTCAATGTTCGTAGTAAGTTTGGTCGATGTGCGTACCAAGTGTCGTATTCCTATACGGCTTCCACCCCGCCTGCGTCTGAATCGCTATCCCGCCCATCCTTCAACACCTCGAACCCCATTCACCACCATAATCACGCACCATTCCTCGCGCGTTCCTTCAGCCCTCCCACAGTCTCCGTCTCAAGATTAACATCGTGCAACACGAGCGACTTCTCCGTCCGGAACTCGAAAGACTTGATCACTCGAAGCGTTAACGTCGCGGCTGTACGGGGCTTGGAGAGGTTCGTGGGCGTGTCGTCAAAGTCGGTGTAGATTGGTTGGGACATTATGATTGTACGGGGGATGGGAAATGTGGATTGTAGTAAGAGATGCGGGGAAGTGGTGGGAGGAAAGAAACTTAGAGACGCGGTTGTGGTTGACGTGTAAATGAACGTGGGAATTGTTCTCCTATATCAATTTGCTCAAACTTGGAACCGACCACCATGCCTGCTCTTCAGATAACCAACCCTGACCATCTGGTGGCTATTACTTATACGATGTCTCGAGAATACGAACACACCGAAAAACCGCAACGGCATCGATCTTCCTGGCAGTGGCATTGACCGTCGCAGCGCCAAGCCTGAGGTTCTGGACAGCCTTGCTTACGCTTTGGTGTCGGATACGGAGAAGCAGGTCTTTGCTGTCGGCGTCATCTTGGTAGGGAAAAATATGATGAGGCTAGTCGTCTCCGGGAACGGTCAGATTGAGAAGAAAACTAAGGATCATCTTCTCGGGATTTTGGATCGCCTGAGGGATCTTTGCCTTGCTCATGCGAACGATAAGGAGTCATCACCTGTCTACAACGTAGCCTTCCTATGACCCTTCGTTCTCAAGTCCATTGCGTTGGAAGAGTGCATGCTTCGCTTCTCGTGCAAGAAGATCGCCCATCGCTTCAGGAAGAGATCTCAACATTAGGACTTCATCAAGATCGCCACAGATGTGCTTGGAGAACCCGCGTCGGAACGCGCTCACGAGCGTACCCCTACAGAGCTTGGACTTCGCCGAACTCTGCAATCTGGTCTCTTCACTCTCCAGCAGTCAACCGATAAGACTTACATCAAGATGCGAGAGCACTGGTTGACTGCCTATGCAAAGGCTGCGTTCGTCGGTACGCCGTACGACACACCGGCTTCAGTTTGCCCTGCGAAGTATAAGCTAGATATATAGCGCAGAGAGCGTGAGAACTACGGGCCATTGTATCGGAGTTCTGTGATGTTGTAGATGTAGAGCCACTTTTGCCAGGGAACTGAGTCACGGTAGTAAGGAGGAGGTGGGCGCGATGATGAGCGCGACAAAGCGCGTCACGTCGAGCTTTTACACTTGTTCCGAGCTTCCATGATCATGGTGAATGTGTAAAACATCCTGCTTCAGCCTCATTCTATGTCGCCTGCGCGATGCTGCTATACGGATACTGGGAAACTGGAAGATGCGGTTGGCCTGGGCCTTGGCGCGGGCACGCGTCAGTCACTTGATCGCACCTTGCCTTGCTACCACCATCTCGCAGAGGCCAAGCGAGCGCCTCGTCCGCCGCTCGGGGAAATCGATCACTTTCAGCGCGGCGATGTCGCGACCATGCAGGGCTCGGAATGGTCGGCGGGGATGGTCTAGAGGAATCGTAGAGGACATACACGCGGGAAATAGGTGATAGTATGAATGTGTGAGATGCAGCAATTGAGGGAATGGAGCAGTGTCAATGCGGTCAGGTGTCAGGCAAGCACGAGTACTCGGTTGCGTTTTGCTCCTTGATCAGTACCGCTCAGCAGAATTCCTCGAACGAAAGAACGTGAACATAGCAAATAGACAGCGACAGAATAGCGAAGGAATAATGACTGTGTGGATATATATGAGAGTGATGTTGTGTTGGTGTTACAGTGGCGGAACTTTTTTGTGTCTAATGATGAGAGGGAGTAAGATGTGCAGGAGATGGTAGCTCAATGGGATTGGTATAATATCTGCGATAACGTTAGAGTTGATCTGTCTGCAGCGAGAAAGAACTCACGATGGTGCTAGTGAACCAAAAGACCTCGTTACGCCTTCGTGATCATCGTAGCTGGGAGCTGGCGTCTTTCCCGAGTCAAAGCTTGACCTATACCTGCTCGGCTAGTTAGCAAATGCCCATATAGTAGACAAAGGCGACGGACGAAGGAGGAATTGACCAGGCACCATTACGACCTGAAGTGTATAGCGCGTGCCCATCCTCAAAGTCATCGCGCGCGTCCCTCCGAACCGCACTCGCGACATCGACGAACACAGTAAACTGTGTGCTACGTTTGAGAGGTTAATTAGCGACAAGGACTTGTTCTTGTGAGCACTGAGCAACTCACCCGTTCCCGCTAGCCTGCGTCCTGCGCGTGCGCCGGCCAAACGTCATAGGTAACAATGTTTCCCTAGGTTTCACCCGTGACGCCAGATCACATCCGAAGAGACGTGCAATGACACATACTATGCGCCAGTAAGACGCTCTCGTCGCTTTCGTCAGTCCGAATAGCGCGAATATAGCGAAGGCAAGCAGTATACTCGTCCATGAGCCGTAGTTGGCCGTGAGTGGCGGTAATATATTTTCCTGAAACTCTTCGAGAGAGAGTGAGACGGGATCCCATTTTCTGTGCAGAAACTCCCAGCCGGTGTACCAGTTGATAGTACCACTATTCTGGCCGTTATCCTGCAGGGAGTTGAAGATGATGGCCACAGTAGCGATCGCGCCCTGTGGCAGCGTGAACAAAATGTCAAGGCTGCCGATGGCCAAAACGCGGAGGAAGCGACTGCGGGAAACTTCCCCGTTCGTATTGAGGAACCGGTTGACGGATCGGTTATGCTTATAAAATTCCCAAAAGATGCGAGCTGTATGCGGGTAAGTCGGTGAAGCGTCCGCGTGACGGATCCACGCACGGCAGTATACAACGACAGAGTATAGCGGAAAGAGTATGCGCCATATGTCGATCAAGATGAAGGCCAGAAACGACTGGTCGATGCTGTTTGTACAGCCATAGCCTTCAATGACCGCAAAGCGAACAGGCTGCATGACGTAATCTGGTGTGTCTGTGTTAGACCTTGAAGTTCGAGGGCAATAGAACATTGTAACCTCACATAGGGGGCCAGCTACCAACACCGGGAGGAAGAACAACAAAGTCACGTTGAACCAGACCTCGAACCGTTTCTGCGCGGCATCGTAGGTTGAACATCGGGGCCTTCAATCCTGGCAGTCGCACACACCTCTTTAGTCGTTTGAACCAGACTCTGCATGCACGCGATCTTGTGAAGCCTGCGCGTAATGACTAGCGTACATGCCGGCTTTACAGTTGTAGTCAGCATCTGCCAGTGGCTTACTGCACCCGGCGTACTTTAGCCATGGCCATGTACAGCGCTAAAATCGAGGGCTTACTGAAGTCGCAGAAAATATAAAGCTTGACGTCGGCGTTATCCTTCCAAATTACAGTTTCGATGGCGCCAAAGAAATTCTCGACAAATACACAGACGCAGAGAACCGTGAGGCCGAAGTTCCAGGACCGGCGCTCAGCGCTGGCGATGAGGACTAAAAGAAGGAGTATCGACGAGATGAACGCCGTCACCGGCACGGCAGGGTATCCCGGTAGCATGGTTGCCAGCGACCAAGCCAAAAGAGACAATCTGTTGAGTGCCTATGTACTTATAGACTATAGACATGGTGTCGCACTTGTTCCCAATCGGGAGAACGCCATCATCGAGCGCCCCTTGTGCAAGGCGGAGAGGAGAGAGCTTGTCATGCATCACCACGCTTTGATGGATTTTGTCTGAATGGAGTCTAATCCATAGATCGGAGAGAGAGGTCGGGTATCATGGTGGTGAGAAGCAACCCGCGTGAACCGCGCCTGTGGCGGCAGTCGCGCCCTTGTTCTGCGCGCTCTCAGGCAGGCTTTTCAGGCGGCTCTCCTCTAGATGAGTATCAAGCATGAGCTCACTCTCGACACCATCAACATCGCCACTTGTGTGAGTAGCCGGAGCCTGCGCGAGTGTCTCGTCAGAAGCTACTCGGACAATACGGCGACTAGGGATGTGCACCGTACCCGTAGCCTACGGGTTACGGGACCCGTATACGGGTACGGTACCCGTACCGTATGGACTCGCGAAGAGGGTCCCTACGGGTGCTACGGGTACGGCCGTGACCCGTAGCTACCCGGAGGCCTACGGCCGTTACGGGCCGTATACGGGTGGTCACGACAGATCATAAGATCGCGTTGAAAGTCCATTTACCATGGCCTGACACAGATGAAAACTATCTGGGACCTTTTCTTTCCAATACCCGTACAACGGGGTAACCGTGGTCGTCGGCAAGGGGTGCGCGGTTTCAAACCGAGCGCGTCGCGTGGCCCCCAAGGCGGTTTGAAACCGCGCACCCCTTGGTCGTCGGTAGGGAAGCGCGACGAAGGCACATGTGACCGTATTCAAGACGCGTCTCACGCGTCGACACGCGTTGCGGTTGTGCCAACGTACGTCGACCACTGCCGGCCGCCGCCATAGCTTCCTACTATGCATTATGACAGTGGCTACAGCTTTTCTGCCGCCATGGCACTTTGCCGATGTCCCTCCCGAGCGACTGCCGCGCGAGATGGCCCTATCACTCGTACTGGTTTCACAACTGCGCTGTATACGGATCTACCGCCGCGGAGCACAATATCAAGATTGCGCGCGGGCTCATCGAGGAGGCGACTGTCGAGCATACAGTCAAGGTTGACGCTGCATGATCCATCGTACCACGCGTTATGAGTGGGGTGTTTGGGATGAGCTCGTCGGGACGCCAGAGAACAGTCTCCAGCAACGCTACGATCTCAGAGACGCGCTTGCCTTCGGCGCATGGTTGAACGTCCTCGTCGGTCAGTCCGCTTCTATAGGCCTCGCATGCCTCGCACAAACCGTGCACGTCATCGCGCCGCTCAATACGCGTCTTGAGGGTGTACTCCATCATCCGACGTACGACGTCCTTTGTCTTTCCTCGCAGCACATGCGCGACACGGCTGTTCGCGTCGCTTACGCGAAGGCGGTGAAAGACTCTGTCGGTCGTGCGGACTTCGATGGCTTGAGCTGCACCTTGCTAGAGGGTATCTCACGGACGCGTCCCTGCAGACCACCTCGGATCATCGCGCAGATCATCAGCAAACCGACGGATTCATGGTAAGTGCCCGTAAGCCCTTATAACGGCCCATAATGCCTTATAATGGGCACAATGGGCACAACGCGAAGCTTGATCTGCAACGGCTTATCAAGAGTGTTCCGTTTTTCGCAAGGGCATTGTAATGTGGCCAGAAAGGGTTATAACGGCACCGGAATGCCTTGTAAAAGTGTACGAGGACGTACCAATCTGCAGCTCTAGCATGCATATCGCAAGGCGTGGGCACTCGTTATAAGGAGAAGTAAATCAATATATTGCATTGGGTAATATATAACAGTATACAACGAGATACAGACAAAATACTAAGGGACTATCAGCCAGATACCAACAGCCTCCCATGTAATAAATAGCACGCGCAAGACGTAAGCCTA